>APFE031594295.1:378301-425876 GCA_000404065.3 Pinus taeda | reverse complement strand
GTAGCCCTCTGTGTCCTCTTTCCAATGCCACTAGTCTGACCCCAATTGGATTCTCCAATGAAGAGTTATGCCAAATCTCCCACAGTGACCTGATTATAGACTAATTCAGTAGAGTGAACTTGTACGATGTTCCACGAGTCACTGTTTCGACCTATGGCTCTGAAAAATATATATAAGAAACTACAGTCTGTCCTCTTTCTACACATTTTTACTAAATTTCAATCCAATGCTCAAAGAAAAAGTTATGACGATTTTCCCCAGGTCACCTGTTTGGAATGTAATTCAGGAGTCTGCAAAAAGACCAACTTCCTCAGATCATATCTCCACAATTATAGCGCAAAATGCTCTGATATTTGGACTCGAGATTTAGCACGATGTCTTCTCAAATGGGTTTTTTTCTCAACTTCTGAAACGTCACCAAAAAAAAATTATAGCGAAAATTCCACGATGGCCTGTTTGGAGCAACGAAACCCTTGAATCCAAAGCTCTGATACCAAATGTTATGAAACCAGCTCAAGAAAAGATAGAAAAGATAGATCAACGCCTTAGAATTCAGCCTCTTCAAGGGGGAAACCTCCTTTACATTACATAAATGAACAATTCTTCGATCATACAAATGAAAAGACCTCCTTTCTATATATAGGATTCTAAGGGGTCATAACATAATCAAAGCCTACATAACAATAATAATGTAAGGGCACAATAATAACAATAGTGGGCTTCTATGGGGCACAATAGGGGTACAACTACAATATTAATGGGGTAATCACTAGTACTATGGGGACCCAACACCATTCTTCTTCCTCCTCTTGTTGTCTGTTAATGGTTTCTCTGTTTTTGTAGGTATCTATGGTTGAAGATCTGATGTTGCTGTTTTAGAGCTCCTAGATCATCCTGCTGAAGACTTCTTGTTGATGTGATTCACATTTTTTTGGATAGGCTACTACAGTATTTCCTACAAGATGTCTTGTAGCTGCTTCTCCCTCAGAATTCTTTAACCATTTTGTTTGTTAGGGTTGTGAGGATGGTGGCATGGATGGAGAGAAGGAGTGGGACTGTGGAGAGAAAAAGAAACTTAGGCGATGTTCTTTACTACTCTTTGTTTTCCCTTTTTTTCTTTGAAGACTAAAGAAAAATCGTTGAAACTGATCCTTTTTTTTAATGGTGAGTGCAGGGATGATGATGGTGGATGAGGTGAGGTGCTATATCATGAATAGGGTGAATTTTAGGGACGTAACAAGTTCATCATATGCCTTCGGATTGCTTCTTGTATGATTTCTGGGTCACTGTAATTCCTACAGGATCATATTGTAGGTTTTCAGGGGATCCTGTAGGAGTACAGGGGATCTTGTAGAAAACACAATATTTGCATAAATCAAAGCAATGGAGTGGGAAAATGACAAAAATGATGGAGGGATGCATGGTAAGGAGTGAAAAAAATGAATATGTGAGTGGCAGGGGTCTCCTTGCGATCCTCTTTTGCTCCTTAACTGTCCTTCTCGCCCACCTGCAAATGGAAATTTTATGATATATATATATATATATATAATATTTATTTATTTATTTTGAAAAACAACTAGGCTTCCTCAGAGAGGTTTTCACCCTAGATGTTTGCCCTGGGCACCTCAAGAAATATTTTCACCCAAGGATCTTCTTATTCTCTTTTTCTTTTTGTTGTTTCTTTTTTTCCTCTCTTTCTTTTTCTTTTTCTTTTTCTTTTTCTTTTGTCATCACTAGGCCGTCTCAAGAGGTTTTCAACCCAAAGATGGGACTCAGGCACCTCATGGAGATTTTCACCTAAGTCCTTATTCCTCTTTTTTTTCCTTAGTGATTTGATGAGGGAGGAGCTAGAACTTGCTCCACTATCATCATCGTTTTATTGATATCATCAACGAACTCTTGTTTTGATAAAGGTCTCTTGTACATTTTCAATCAGTGCCCATTAACAAGCAAAGGAATGGCTTCCTCATCTATGGTTCTGATTTGCACTGAACGTTATCATGGCATCTTTCCACAACATAAGGTCTGAGCCATCTTGTCCTTAACTTTCCCTTGAAGTATTTATACCTAGAATCATATAAAAATGCCCAATAGCCTTCCTGAAATTGCTTCTCCTTGATATTTTTATCATGCCAGATTTTCCTCTGAAGTTGAACTACCTCTGCATGTAGGAGGGCTTGCATTCAGAATTCATCCAAACCATTCAATTGGAACAATCTCTCTTTCTGTGCACTGATGAGATCCAAATCTAGTTGGGCTGCCATTCTTAATGTGTTATATTCAAATTCAATGGACAATAAGGCCTTTTCCCATAGACCAACTCATAGAGTATGAATCCAGTGGTGGTCTTCCATGTGGTATTATAGGCCCAGGTGGCCTCAAATAGCCTTTCTGCCCAATCCTTCCTATTGCTGCTCACCACTTTGGTTAAGATGCCCTCCAGTGCTCTATTGGTCACCTCCACTTTCCCATTAGCTTGTGGATGATAGGGAGTGGAGGTCCTATGCTTGATCTTGTGATGGCTGAGAAATTATTTGATCAAGTGGGAGGTGAATTGGCTGCCTTGGTCTATGACCAGCTCTCTAGGGTACCCAAATTTGTAGAATACATTCTCCCTTAGGAACTCAACCACCTTCTCTTCTGTTGCTGCCTTAATTGCCTTAGTTTCAGCCCACTTAGTCAAATAATCAGTGCACAGAATAATGTATTATTTTTTCTTTGAAGGAGGGTCAATAGGCCCAATGAAGTCCATGCCCCACTTGTCAAATGGCTCGAAATTCACTTGAGGCTGCAGAGTCATTTCATCTCTTGGAGTAGGCCTTCCCATCCTCTAGCACCAATCACACTGACTAGTGTATTTTTTCACATCCTGATGAAGAGTGGGCCAATAACAGCCTGCTTGTAACACTTTGAATTTTGTCCTCTTTGCTGCAAAGTGACTTCCACAAGGCCCATCATGACAGGTTAGAAGGATGTCAAAGATTCCTCTTCCCTAACACACCTTCTTAATATTTGATCTGGGCCAAGTTTGAAAAGATTGCCCCTAATCCAAGTGAAAGGGGCGCTTTTCCCGACTATCTTGCTCTTTTCTTTGGAGGACAAGTTTAGTGGGAACTGAGCTAATACCAAATATTTTGCTATATCAGCAAACCATGGAGAGAGAATTGAAATAGAAAATAAGTACTCGTTCGGTAACTGGTCATCCACCATTCCTTCTTCACCTGCAGGCAAATTTACCCTAGATAAAAAGTCGACAACAACATTTTGTAGAATTGAGGCTTCTGTGATCCATCATAATTGTAAAAAGAGCTTCTGCGTAAATCACATAAAAGGATCATTGTCGACGCGTTTCGAACCAACCAGTGTTGTTCATCGTCAGGACAAGTTGAAGAAACAGATCTGGCCTAGCAAGTTAAATAGACTGAGCAGAGACTCCAACGGCTACATAACAACATTTTTCTTAACAGGCTTATCAACAATGGTTAGACCAAACTGCTGTAATAAAAGTAACCATCTTATAATTCGAGCATTCATATCTGGTTTGTTCATTAAATATTTAATTGCAGCATGGTCAGTATGCACAAATGTTTGATCGCATGTAATGTAATTCATGAATTTGTTTAATGAATGCACAATGTTAGCACCTAAATCCGCCTCACGCTGAAGGAAGGCAAAATTTAGGGTAACCACAAACCACGCTCAGTCTGGTAGCTAGCCCTACCAGAACAGGAGAGGGCTCTCTCCGGGTCACACTCAGTGAATAGATGAATGAAAAGGACTGAGATGACTTTCAAACGAACTATTTATCTTAGGCTAGTAAGTGGAAATGAATATAAGGAGTGATTTTTGTGAATGACTGTGTTTCTAGGATGTTATGGGACCACTGGATCTCAATGAACAGAGAACTTAACATGAAGGAACAGATTATTTCGTGAGGCAAGGTACGCTGAAAGCATAGCAATTTAGTTTTGAAATATGGCGGGATGGAAATATTGATTAATAAGTTGAAAAGGGCATGGGCGACATGAATCCTTTTCAAACAAAAGAATGAACATTGTATATGAAATTTCCCACATGTAGAGCAATAGAATTGAATTCTACCTGATCTCACTCGAAAAATCTCACCATAAATGAATACGAAATGAAACTATGGAACATAACAAGGAGATGGAGAGATCGATTAAGAAGGTGAAAAGGGCATGGACAACATGAATCCTTTTCAACAGAAGAATGAAACAGTGCACATGAAATTTTCCCACAGGTAGAGCAATAGAATTGAATTCTGCCTGATCTCACTCAAAAAATTTCACAAGAAATGAATGCGAAATGGAATAAAAAATGTAACAAGATACATATGAAATATAAGAGAAACACTTGCTATACTCACAACCACAGGAATCTCATGAAACAGAGCCGATGCCTTTCATTAATTCTTTGTAAAAATATGCAATGCAGAAACAAAGTTTCTTTCCCACAGTCTCCCAGAAGTTACAAGCCAACCAACCCTTTGCAAATAAAATGCATACAATATATAGAATGTGTGAGGAAGAGATAGAACGCCCAGGGGTTGGGAAGGTACTCAAATCATTTCGAAATGGAGATGGAGAGCCAACCCTCAGCTACAGGTGCAGCGCTGCAAATATGACATTTGGCTTTGGGGTGACCGTTTGCCTTCCTTCGCCACTTGGATAGAAGACAATCTGGAGAAAAAAATATTTAAATGCCGCCTTTGGTGCCAAAAAACTGAAGAGTAGATGACTGGGCCCACTTGGAGAAGTCACGACCCGAAATTTCGCGAAACGGGAGCAAACTGGGCAAAATTTCCTCTGTGCACCGCACCTTTTTCTCTGTGCGTCGCACTCCTTTTGGGATTGTTTTGGTGCACTTGCAGATGTCCACAATGTGCCCAAGTGGGCTTGTTGGAAAGCTTGGTTTGTCTACTTTCTGACCCCACTGGAATTTTTGAATTTGAAGCTCATTTTCCCCTCCAAATCTTCATTCTCCCAAGACTTCTTTCTGTGTGTCCAAAAAGTGGTAGAAAGGCCATTTATGGGTGTTTTTTGACCTTTAGGAGACAAAAAAACTTATCAAAATTTCTAGCCCGAACACCAGTAGATGTATTTTTCGATGTTGAATCCAAAAATACAAACCTTTTCTCGATTGGAGTGCTAGAATTTTAGCACCACGCAGGGTGCGCGATGCACAGGGAGAAAATCCCCTTTTTTCGTCCAAAAAATTTCCCTGTGACCAAAATTTGCCCAAATTTTTTGAGATTTGGGCGGGAAATTCTCTATGGGGAGCTTTGCTAAGTCAAGGAGGCCTTAGCCAAGATCCTGAGCCTATCTTGCTCTTTTTCCCTTTTTGCCCTTTTTGTGGCTTTCCTCAGTTTGGCTTTCAAACTGCTTATTCGGGCTCTCAAACTCAAGTTCCATGCCCAATTGTAGTCTTTCATGTTCCTGAGCATGTCCCTATCCTTGTTTGCTCTGAGGGAAGCATCAGCGAGCAAATCCAACTTAACCCTCTCTTTTTGCCTGATTAGGGTTTCCTGGAGTATTTTCTTCAACTGCTTGATTTTGACTTTGGAGACCTGATTCATTGTGTAGCAATGAGCAGCCATGTGTCTTTGAAATTTGTTGTCTCTTTTGGCCCTCTTAAGAAGATTGTTTAAATAGAAATTTACTTTGTCGTGCCAAAACTCCCTATTTTCATTGATTTCTCCTGCAATTAGGTCAACCGAAGACATATGCTCCCTTTGTTGCTGAAGTTCCCTTTTGAGTCCTCTAGTATTTGGTTTCTTCCTTGTCACTTGCTCTTGATGCTCATCTGAATCACCTTCAATTGCTTATTATCCTGCTCTAGGAGTCAAACCATGGAATTGGCCTTAGAAACATTGTCCCTAAGCTCTTTGATCTTAGCATCTTTCTCCTGAAGCTGTGTCACTATGGGTCTCCTCCTCATACTCTGACGAATGATGTGATGTCATGACTGCAGTGTGGACTGTGATTAGGATGCTCTTTGATGATGGTGTGAGGCTGGGTGCCTTTGTAATATCTGTTACCAAGGGGAACAATGAAGTAGGGAGTATTAGGAAGGGAATGATGTAATGGGAACAGGGGTTAGAGGGAGAATTTTGGTTAGGGACATGGGAGGAGTTTGGGTATTTTGATAGGGTAGGGTTTAGAGTTTCATGTTGACCAAATAGTGGAAGGATAGGGGAGAGGGTTGGGTAGTAATTTAGGGCAGGGATATTAGGAACAATGAGAAAGGGAGGATAGGAAAAATGGTAGGTGAGGGGAAGATGATGGGTGGAATGGAACCTTGGCACTACCCACACACTTTAGAAACCCTAGCCATCATGGTTCTTGGTGATTTCTTATGGTTGATTTTATGCATTTGGTTGCATTCAAACATCGGTATAAACCATCATATCATCGAAAAAACTTGATGAAAAAATGATGTCAAAGAACCTACCTTTCAATTTGATAGGCTTCAAAAAAATTTGGAGTTGATTTGGCACACTTTCAGCCCCTTTTTCCCTGTGCGATGCGCTCTCTTTGTGTGTCGCGCCAGTGTAAATTTTACACTCGAAACTCTCTCCCAGTGCGTCACACTCTTTTCTAGGAAACTTTTGGAGGCTTTTCAGGTGTCCAAATTGGGTGCATGATAGCTCGTTGGAAATTTATTTGAGTCTAATTTCCAACCCAACAAGAATTTTTCAATTTGGAGTTCATTTTCCCTGTCAAAAGTCAAATCTCCCAAGACTGGTCAAAATGTGCCCAGTGAGGATGCCTCAAGGCAGAGTGCTGTTACAGTCAACTTTTGAATGCCTTCCTTAACTCCAAATTGAGCTCATGATAGCTCATTGGAAATATATTTGTGTCTAATTATCAGTTGGATCATCAAGCAAGCCATTTGGTCAACCAAGCTAGGAGAAAACTTGATTTTCCCAAGGTCACTTCAGAGGTGTATCAATTCTCCCAAGGCGATTGTATTTTTGACATTTCTCTAAAACCATGACACCTGTGTAAAAAGTTAAGGAGGTTTTTCTTCCTTGGTCTGTTTTGGACAAAAAAATCTCTCAGTTTTCAAAAATTAATCTTTGATTGCTCAGAAACATCATTTTAGTGAAACCTACCCCGATGTGTGGAACAAGGGATTTGTCGAAATGAAGCGAAATGAAGGGGATAGGGAGCTTATAAATTCTTGAGGAAATTGTTGGAGGTAGGGAGGGATGTTAGGAAGTAGGAGAAAGTGGAATCTATAAAATTGAGTGAGGGAATGGGTCCAAAAGGGCAAAACACAGGTCCAACCTAGAAAATTGCCAAGTTGTAGCAAGAAACCAGGGTTTATGCGAAAATGAGGAATTTGGGGGATCTCAGTGATGGGAAGTGTTTTATAAGGTACTTTAAGGATAGGGGAAGGTTTATGAACATTAGGATACCAGTTTTTCCGATGATTTGACCACCCAAGAGAAATTGCTTTGAAAACCCTAGGAGAGGGAAATGACCTTACCTAGGCGCAACTGAAGCATGAACCAAGTGTAAAATGACCCAGTGGGACTTGACATGATAATGAAAACTATATGAATGATGGTACACTCAGCTGAACGGTGACATGGACTGACATTTGGACAACTTTGACAAGGGTAAATTCAAACCCTAGACCTAATGCTTAGTGACCAAATTTTGCTTGAAGACTCACTGAAATGACAAAAATTTGACCATGACACCTTAAAATCACTTTGTAAGAGCATGTTTGATCATTGGAGGAAGGCTACAAAGACTGACACTAACATTGGCTCCAATAGGGATGGCAACTCCTTGGAGGTGCCAAGAACTACAGATCTTTGTGTGAGCAGACGGTGCCTTCATCCATTGGGCTATGGAGTCCATTATTCCGACAAACCAACATGACTCAATTTATTGACTGAAACTTGACACAAACTGACTCAATGTGAACTGAAATGACTGAAAAACTTGACTCTATGCAAAAGGAAATGACTCATGACTGACTTAACTAAAATAAGGACTGACAAAACTTATTCAATGGCAGCAGTCCATCAAGATTTGAGGGTTTCAAATCATGATGATAGCCACCTGCATACTAATGCAATATGTACAATCATGTGTAATGTGTCTTCCAATGTAACCAATCAAGTAGATGCCTCCTTGATTGATTCTCCTGATCAGATCTTCTGGTCAACAACAAATACTGGTAACTAGGCATCCAAAAACATAATTGACCATGATCTTTTTCGTCACCGAATACTGGAATAAACGCCTTCACGGCTGACTGCAACAGATGTGCTAGAGGATCTTGAAAAACATGAAGTCTGTCCTCCTGCTAAAAGAACAAGGTGTCTTTCTCCTTTTCTTCTAATTTTCCTTCATAATGTACTTCAGTATGAGTATGTTCTTGATCCTTAGAAAATTCTGAACAGGTGGATGAGTGAATCTCCTCTTGAAAACACATTTCAAAACATGAAACATATGAAGAAGAATCTGAAATGGAATCCTGAATGGTCTGATCTTTTGTAGTCTTAATATATTGTAATTCATCTTCATATGATATGACAGCCAGATTGTCTTTACATTCATCACATTCATTCATCATGAGAAAAGCAACTTCAGATGATTCTTGAAACCCAACACTAACATTCATACCATCTACCAATGATTCATCCAAGGAAACTTTTTCACTTACTTGAACAAAATTCTCATCTTGTTGTTCATGAACTGAATGAGCTACCTCCTCATGAAGATCTAGTTCTGGTAAGATAAGGTCAGTTAGGTTTGTACCTCTGTTTTCTCCATTTGAGGCAACCTCAACCATGCAACTCCCTTTTTCCTCCTCACCATCTATCTCTTGATCTAATTTATCATCCCCGTTATCTGAGATTGGAACATCATTTTCTTGCATATCATCTTTTATTTCCACCAGATCTGAAACAAAACTTCTTCTTTCATCATTTCCAGCCATATGGAAATCTTCAACCTGTTGATCTATAAAGTTGTTCACCGGACTGTCATCCTTTTCTTTAGAGATATTACGAAGATTCTGCTTTATAAACTGAAATGATTCGTAACACAAGGGTATAGAATCCTCTTGCATCAT
The DNA here is from genome assembly GCA_000404065.3 of Pinus taeda. Lineage (NCBI taxonomy): Eukaryota > Viridiplantae > Streptophyta > Pinopsida > Pinales > Pinaceae > Pinus > Pinus taeda. The sequence goes on along the minus strand of APFE031594295.1, from coordinate 416,762 downwards.
TAAATCATGTATTTTGGCTACCTCACCTTCATCTGTAATCTGACCTTGAATTGTGTTTGCTGGCTGTAAATCTGGTTCTATATCCAATGTGATTTCATCAATCATTTCAGGCGAAGATTTCTTATTAACGACCTGCTCAAAAATTTCGCCATATGTCTCATCTTCAACATTAAAACTGAGAGATTGTTGATTTCCTACAAGCTTTTCATTTGAATATTTACTATGCAATTTACCCCGCAAAAACTGAAATGATTCAAAACAAAGAGGTAAGGAATCCTCTTGTATCGTTTGATCATATAAGCCAGCTTCTATGTCTTCATGTGCAACCTGACTATTAATGGCATTTGGGGGTTGGAACTCTGAATATAAGAAGTCTGGAACAAAGTTTTCATCTCCCTCAAGAGGATCCAAATGAAGATTTGTCGATAGCTGATGTCTGATTGCATGGAAATTATCTCTGATGAACTAACATGAATCAAATCACAAAGGCAAAGATCCTTCACTTACCTCAAAATCTGTTGCACTTTCCTCATCGTTCCCATAGCTGATATTCTTCGGTTTATCACTATACTCGAGCTGTTGTAAGCGAACTTCCTCATCCCATAAACTGGCTGTTGATTTATCTACAAGATTAGCTTCTGTTTGGAGAGCATAATCATCATCATCATACTGATCAAACTAAGGCAAATCGTCGGTATAAAACACGTCGTCAAGCATACATGTCATATCAACAGGTCTTTCTTCTCCAATATGATCTACAAAACAATCCTTATGACTACTGAGATAAGAAACAAAATGTTTTGGATCAGCCACTTGTTCATGAACGCCATTTTCATCTTTTGCAGTCATTTTTCTCACCATCTCTTCTACTGCTCTCACCAAAATGTCAAGCTTTTTCTCTGAAGATCCACGTTTTTCATCTCTTCTTCTTTCAACCTTGCCCTTCTGATCAGCAAATGAGCCTCTACATTTACTGCTTTGTTCTACATCTCTTCAAGTGTTGCGACATTCTTTTCTCTCAGCTAAAACTCCATTTTTGGATCAAAGGCACCCGGGTAGTGCAAGAGAGCAGATCCAGGAAGGGGTCTTATATCAACCGGCGTTGAATAATAAACTTGATTAAATCTGGCTGAAAATTGTTGTAGTGTCTCCCTTGGCAGTCTTTTCAGCTGATTATACTCTTCTACGATAAGGAAAAGGTTATGTCTAATCCTCCACCTGTCAAGAAAAACTTTGATGAACTACTGTAAATCTGTGATGCTCGCATCCGGCAGGGCTTTGAACCAACTCTTGACTTTGCCTTGCAAAGAAAGCACAAAAAGCCTTATACTGACATCTTCTTCATCAATTTCATAAAGGTCTAGAAAAGTCTCAACATTCTGCACATGTTGCTCAGCATTGACATTCTTACATTCACCGTCAAATCTTGGCAAGTATAGATCATAGTTTTTAGGGAAAGCATGAAAAACAGAAGGTAAAACCAGAGGTTTATACCTATCTGGGATTATTACAGCTGTAGGAATATGTACAAGAGCTATGGGCTCAGTTTTGTTTTCTTTAGGCTCATCACTTTGCAGAGAATCATCATAAGATGTAGGAAAAGTAAGGAAGCCAGGATCAAAGGGAAACTCACTATTTACACTTTTTGAATAGATAGAGTGAAGATTTTGATCACCTTTATCATACAACAAGTTCTGAAAAACTTTCAGGGCAGCTTCAAGAACAACAAAGAAGTAATTCACAAGGAAGCTGAGTAGGTCCTGAATACCATTCCATTTTGGATACCCGAACTTTGTGTAAGATCCTCCCATTTTCGCAGAGAAAAAGTTAGTCCTCCATTGGAGTCACCATGAAGCACCGATTGCTAGATTCTTCAGTGAAAGGAGTCGCCAAGTGAATGATTTCAGCCATCTTCTTATGTATGATCATTGTTCACCATCAACCATCAGATTTGAGCTTGATAGATGTACTGGGGCAAAACAATCTTCAAGCAAACCATTTTTTCCCCAGCGGAGTCGCCACTATGTTAGCACCTAAATCCGCCTCAGGTTGAAAGAAGGCAAAATTCAGGGTAACCACAAACTACGCTCAGTCTGGTAGCTAGCCCTACCAGAACAGGAGAGGGATCTCTCTGGGTCACAATCAGTGAATAGATGAACGAAAAGGACTGAGATGAATTTCAAACGAACTACTTATCTTAGGCTAGTAAGTGGAAATGAATATAAGGAGTGATTTTTGTGAATGACTGTGTTTCTGGGATGTTATGGGACCACTGGACCTCAATGAACAGAGAACTTAACATGAAGGCACATATTATTTCGTGAGGCAAGGTAGGCTGAAAGCATAGCAATTTAGTTTTGAAATATGGCGGGATGGAGAGATCGATTAAGAAGGTGAAAAGGGCATGGATAACATGAATCCTTTTCAACAAAAGAATGAAACAATGCACATGAAATTTTCCCACAAGTAGAGCAATAGAATTGAATTCTACTTGATCTCACTCGAAACATTCACCAGAAATGGATACAAATGAAACTATGGAACATAACAAAGAAATGGAGAGATTGATCAAGAAGGTGAAAAGGGCATGGACAACATGAATCCTTTTCAACAGAAGAATGAAACAATGCACATGAAATTTTCCCACAGGTAGAGCAATAGAATTGAATTCTACCTGATCTCACTCGAAAAATTTCACAAGAAATGAATGCGAAATGGAATACAAAACGTAACAAGATACATATGAAACATAAGAGAAACACTTGCTATACTCACAACCACAGGAATCTCATGAAACAGAGCCGCTGCCTTTCATTAATTCTCTATAAAATATACAATGCAGAAACAAAGTTTCTTTCCCACAGTCTCCCAGAAGTTACAAGCCAACAAACCCTTTGAAAATAACTTGCATACAATATATAGAATGTGCGAGGAAGAGATAGAACGCCCAGGGGTTGGGAAGTCACTCAAATCATTTCGAAATGGAGATGGAGAGCCAGCCATCAGCTATAGGTGCAGCGCTGCAAATATGACATTTGGCTTTGGGGTGACCGTTTGCCTTCCTTCGCCACTTGGATAGAAGCCAATCTGGAGAAAAAACTCTTTAAATGCTCCCTTTGGTGCCAAAAAACCGAAGAGTAGATGATCGGGCCCACTTGGAGAAGTCGCGACCCGAAATTTCGCGAAATGGGAGCAAACTGGGCAAAATTTCCTCTGTGCGTCGCGCTACATTTGGGCCTGTTTTGGGGCACTTGCAGATGTCCAAAATGTGCCCAAGTGGTCTTGTTGGAAAGCTTGGTCTGTCTACTTTCAAACCCCACTAGAATTTCTAAATTTGAAGCTCATTTTCCCCTCCAAATCTTCACTCTCCCAAGACTGCTTTCTGTGTGTCCAAAAAGTGGCAGAAAGGCCATTTTTGGGTGTTTTTTGACCTTTAGGAGACCCAAAACTTATCAAAATTTCTAGCCCGGACACTAGTAGATATATTTTTTTATTCTGAATCCAAAAATACAAACCTTTTCTCGATTGGAGTGCTATAATTTTAGCACCGCGCAGGGTGCGCGACGCACAGGGAGAAAATCCCTGTTTTTCACCCAAAAAAATTCCCTGTGACCAAAATTTGCCCAAATTTTTTGAGATTTGGGCTGGAAGTTCTCTATGGGGTGCTTTGCTGAGTCAAGGAGGCCTCAACCAAGATCCTGAGCCTATGTTTCTCTTTTTCCCTTTTTTCCCTTTTTGTGGCTTTCCTTAGTTTTGCTTTCAAACTCCTTATTCGGGCTCTCAAACTCAAGTTTCGTGCCGAATTGTGGTCTTTCATGTTCCTGAGCATGTCCCTGTCCTTGTTTGCTCTGAGGGAAGCATCAGCAAGCAAATCCAACTTAACCCTCTCTTTTTGCCTGATTAGGGTTTCCTGGAGTATTTTCTTCAACTGCTTGATTTTGACTTTGGAGACCTGATTCCTTGTGTAGCAATGAGCAGCCATGTGTCTTTGAAATTTGTTGTCTCTTTTGGCCCTCTTAAGAAGATTGTTTAAATGGAAATTTACTTTGTCACGCCAAATCTCCCTATTTTCATTGATTTCTCCTGCAATTAGGTCAACCAAAGACATCTGCTCCCTTTGTTGCTGAAGTTCCCTTTTGAGTCCTCTAGTATTTGGATTCTTCCTTGTCACTTGCTCTTGATGCTCATCTGAATCACCTTCAATTGCTTATTATCCTGCTCTAGGAGTCAAACCATGAAATTGGCCTTAGAAACATTGTCCCTAAGCTCTTTGATCTTAGCATCTTTCTCCTGAAGCTGTGTCACTGTGGGTCTCCTCCTCATACTCTGACGAATGTTGAGATGTCATGATTGCAGTATGGACTGTGATTAGGCTGCTCTTTGATGATGGTGTGAGGTTGGGTGCCTTTGTAATATCTGTTACCAAGGGGAACAATGAATCAGGGAGTATTAGGAAGGGAATGATTTGATGGGAACAGGGGTTAGAGGGAGAATTTTGTTTAGGGACATGGGAGGAGTTTGGGTATTTTGATAGGGTAGGTTTTAGGGTTTCATGTTGACCAAATGGTGGAAGGATAGGGGAGAGGGTTGGGTAGTAATTTAGGGCAGGGATATTAGGAAAAATGAGAAAGGGAGGATAGGAAAAATGGTAGGTGAGGGGAAGATGATGGGTGGAATGGAACCTTGGCACTACCCACAGACTTTAGCAACCCTATCCATCATGGTTCTTGGTGATTTCTTAAGGTTGATTTTATGCATTTGGTTGGATTCAAACATCGGTATAGACCATCATATCATCGATAAAACTTGATGAAAAAATGATGTCGAAGAGCCTACCTTTCAATTTGATAGGCTTCACAAAAATTTGGAGGTGATTTGGCACAATTTCAGCCCCTTTTTCCCTGTGCGCCGCGCTCTCTGTGCTCGCGCCAGTGTAAATTTTACACTGGAAACTCTCTCCCAATGCGTCGCGCTCTCTCTGTGCGTCGCGCTCTTTTCTAGGTAACTTCTGGAGGCCTTCCTGGTGTCCAAATTGGGGGAAGGATAGCTCGTTGGAAAGGTATTTTAGTTTTCTTTCCAACCCAACCAGGATTTTTCAATTTGGAGTTCATTTGCCCTGTCAAAAATCAAATCTCCCAAGACTGGTCAAAATGTGCCCAGTGAGGCTGCCTCAAGGCAGAGTGTTGTTACAGTCAATTTTGAATGCCTTCCTCAACTCCAAATTGAGCTCATGATAGCGCATTGGAAAGATATTTGTGTCTAGTTATCATTTGGTGCATCAAGAAAGTCATTTGGCTAACCAAGATAGGAGAAAACGTGATTTTCCCAAGGTCACTTCAGAGGTGTATCAATTCTCCCAAGGCGATTGTATTTTTTACATTTCTCTAAAACCATGAAACCTGTGTAAAAAGTGAAGGAGGTTTTTCTTCCTTGGCCTGTTTTGGACAAAAACCTCTCTCAGTTGTCAAAAATGCATCTTTGATTTCTCAGAAACATCATTTGAGTGAAACCTACCCCGATGTGTGGAACAAGGGATTTTTCGAAATGAAGCGAAATGAAGGGGATAGGGAGCTTCTAAATTTTTGAGGAAATTTTGGGAAGTAGGGAGGGATGTTAGGAAGTAGGGGAAAGTGGAATCTCTGAAATTGAGTGAGGGGAAGGGGTCCAAAAGGGCAAAACACAGGTCCAACCTAGAAAATTGCCAGGTTGTAGCAAGAAACTAGGGTTTATGCGAAAATGAGGAATTTGGGGGATCTCAGTGATGGGAAGTGTTTTATAAGGTAATTTAAGGATAGTGGAAGGTGTATGAACATCAGGATACCAGTTTTGCCGATGATTTGACCGCCCAAGAGAAATTGCTTTAAAAACCCTAGGAGAGGGAAATGACCTTACCTAGGCGCAACTGAAGCATGAACCAGGTATAAAATGACCCAGTGGGACTTGACATGATAATGAAAACTCTCTGAATGATGGTACACTCAGTTGAACGGTGACATGGACCAACATTTGGACAACTTTGACAAGGGTAAAATCAAACCCTAGACCTAATGCCTAGTGACCAAATTTTGCTTGAAGACTCATTGAAATGACAAAAATTTGACCTTGACACCTTAAAATCACTTTGTAAGAGCATGTTTGATCACTGGAGGAAGGCTGCAAAGGCTGACACTAGCACACAACAGCCAGGAGTTCCTTTTCGGTCACTATATAATTTAGTTCAGCCTTTGATATGTTCTTACTAATAAAATAGATAGCATAAGGCAGTTTTTCATCTATCTGACCTAGGGCTGCTCCTATGGCTTTGTGTGAGGCATCACATGAATATGAAAGGGGAGGGCCTAGTTTGGGCCTCAAAGAATTGTTGTTGTGGTTAACTTATCCTTTAGGATGTCTAAGGCCTCTTGACAACTTTTTGACCATATAAACTCAAAATATTTGGCCAACAAACCAAATAAATGAGAGGCCAACTTGTTGAAATCCTTTATGAACCTTTGGTAGTATCTAGCTAACCCTAGGAAACTTCTAACATCTCTCTACTTTTGAGGAGGTGGGACCCTTTGGATGATGGCTATTTTGTTTGGGTCCATTTGCAGTCCTTGTTGAGATATTGAATGACCTAGCATGGTCCTTGCAGTCATTAAGAATTCACATTTTCAGGACTAAGAGACAGGTTCATTTCAATGCACTTATGCAGTACTTCGCCTAGGTTAGATAGGGCTTCTTGAAAATCACATCCATACAGTATAAAATCATCCATATAAATCTCCACCACATCATGAACTAATTTGGCGAAAATACCCAAGATTGCTCTCTGGAAAGTGGACAGAGCATTGCATAGGCCAAAAGGAAGGACCCTATAGGAAAAAGTACCCCGGGGACAGGTGAATGTGGTCTTATCCTAGTCTTTTGGGCAGATCTAGATTAAGGTTTACCAACTAAATCCATCTAGGAAAGAAAAAAACCTTTTCCTTGCCAGGCCATCTAGCACTTGGTCAATGAAGGGTAGAGGAAAATGATCCTTCTTTGTGGCTTTGTTCAACTCCCTATAATTGACACAAATCCTCCACTTACCATTTTTCTTGGGAACTAACACTGAAGGGGAGACCCACTCACTGTTGGAGATAGGGTAAATGAATCCTGCATCTATCAGTTTTTGCAATTCTTCTTTGACTATATCTTCAAGAGTTGGATTCATCCTCCTCTTTGGTTACCGGACCGGCTTGCAACCTTCTTTGATGTATATGTGGTGAGTACACACTGAGGGGTGTACTCCCTTCATTTCCTTGTAACTCCAAGCGAAAGCTTTGAGATTTTCCATTAACATGTTGCACAGCTTCTCCTCTTTGAGAGAAGAAAGAAATGGATTGATTTTCAAGGTTCTCTCTGGGTTGAACTGTATCTTTTTGACATGAAGTGGGTTGGAATCAGCCAAGCATAAGTCAATTGGATGATTGGTCTGGGTTTCCTTACTGCTTCTTCTAAAGGTAATGAACTGAGAGTTGGACTTTGGAGCAAGCGATCAATCAAGTCATCCTCATCTTATTGTCCTCCTCCCATGGTTACTTCCAAAGCATAAGGTTGGGCGGAATAAACTTCATCTTCTTCCTCCTCCTCCAACCATAAATATAAATCATGCTCTAGAGAAGGTTGAGCAAGAGGGTATATGACTAACTGCTTGGACATATGCCCATTCTTGATGGTCATATTCCCAGCTCTGCAGCTAATGTAAGCATCGGTTTTGGCCAACCACGGCCTCCCAAGGATGAGAGGATAACCAATAAGCGTAGCCTTAGTCTAGAGAACTAGGAAATATGTAGGGTACTCCCAGGAGTCAATGGAGACCATCACATCCTCCATAATTCCCTCAGGGATTACTGTGGAACGGTCTGCAAGTTGCAGGACTATTATGGTCTTCCTCAATGACCCTTGGAGGTTGATCTTGAGCATGGTGTCCTTGGTCATCATATTAATGTCAGCCCCAAGATTTATCAGAGTGTGTGGGACAATGGTGACATTGATGTGCACATCTACTATAGAGCTTCCAGGGTCCAAATATTTTGGACATATTACCGACCCCAGCATTAAGTCGAACAAATTCCCAATAACATTAACGGTAGGGGCATCCCTTTTTCACCTCCCTGGATGCTTGAAGCATTTCTCCATAATCAACTTACTGTAGATGGGAACATCTTTTATTGCCTAGAGAAGGGGGATCTTTACACAGATTTTTCAATTCTCCCAGAAGTTCAGTCTCTTCTGGGGTAGGCTGGAGTGGTTGGGCTAATCTCTCAGGTAAGGGTGGATTTACTTTAAGGTTTCTTTCCTCTCTTTCTTCCTCAACCTCCCTAGGTGGAAGGGGAGGTTGGTTATCCGAGAGAACTCTCCCAGATCTCAGGTTAATCTACTGGATTTCCACAACATAAGCTGGATATAATGTCTCTCCAATGTATACTTGTTGAGCCTACCTATTGTTCAGGTTTGGATTTGGCTGGGTAGGAATTTGGGGTTGCTTGGGTGGAGCAAACTGTAGGAGTTGTGGTTGGGCAGGTGGTGGAGGCAATAGAGCTGGAGCATTGTTGTATTGGGGTGGAGCCCATGGAGTGGTGTATTCCACTGTGGTTGTGGTAGAGCATAAGGTTGAAATGACTGGCTGGCTGGCTGGGAATTATACTGAGATGCATAGGACCAAGGAGGTGGTGTAGACCAGGAAGGATGAGCACGGGGTCCCCATGAAGGTATAGTTGTGGTTTGGTTGGGGTTGTAATATGCATGGGATGACCCTTGCATACCCTGCTGGTATGGTCTAGGCCCAGGAGGTATCCTTTGGTTAATGTAGCAAAGTTGCTCAGTGACACCTTCAGCTCCTTGATATATGGCTTTCAGTCTAGGTAAAGAAGGGCACTTGTCTGTGGAGTAGTTTTTTTCACAGACCGAGCAAATTTCAATACAGTTCAATGGACATTCATTCCTAGGATGCCTCCTGGTGCATCTAGGGCAAAAGATGGCCAAGGCTCTCTATGCTTCCTCCTGCTTCCTTTTAATGTTCATGGTGTCCATTTGCAAGGAAAGGGTTTTCAACATCTCACTTTTGAAATATTCCAGCATGTTCCCAATTTCACCCTTGATGGATGAGTTGGAAGACGATGTATTGGCCATAGGTTGACTACCCCTAACCTTTTTCCTGGCTGCCCTAGAATGGTTTCTGAAGACAATCTTGATATCCTCATAGGGTAATTGGTTGATGCCTCCATTGGTTTCCCTAATGGGGAAGGCACCCTCAACTCTCTCTCTATTCCCTCTGTCATTTCGGTTTTCAGCCATTGGTTCAGTAGGAATGTGTTCCTCTTCTTCTCCTTCCCCTGTAGGTTCTTCAAATATGTCAGGTTTCTCACCTAAGGGTTCCTCCAGTTCACAGCCACCGAAGAAGAGAGAAGGTTGGTTGTTGGATGCAGTGGGGGTATTTGGAAAAAATTTCCCTAAGTTGTCCCTATTCGTACGAGGCATGAAAGGAAATATTTTTGGGTTGGTTTTGTATTCTTTTTTAAAACTTGGAAAGTACTTGCAAAACTAAAATTGTTGATTGAATTAAAATTACTGACAGAATGAAAAAGATACTTGCTTAATTGAAATCCTACTTGCAGAATGGAAAGGAAAGCACATAATGCAAAATGAAAGAAAGGAAACAACTAGATTACTTTTGCAGAAGTAAACTAATGGTAGAATATTGAAGACAAGAAATAGAAGAAAAGAAAGAAGTGATCACATTCTACTTAGACACCTCCCTGGCAATGGTGCCAAAAAGTGATGAGCATTAGTATTGCAGCAAGGATGATGCAACTCCTGAGATACCAGCTTTACTTATCAACCCGGGGTTTCTTACAAACTTGGAGGTGATAGTGCTATATGCATAAGTAAAAGTGATGGTTCTGCCTGTTGTCACTGTTCAACTGGAGAGAGACCACTAGGGTTCCAAGCTAGACTTCTATAGATTCAAAAGAAGCTTTATTCTTTGATGGAATAAGGGAAAATCTACTCTAAGAGAGTTACTCTACTGCAGTAATGCAAAAAAAACAGCATGTAATGCTAAACCACACCATACCCTAATTAACCATTTCAGAAGCTATGCTAAGCAGAATTGCTAAATCAACACTAAACAAATGCTACTATCTAAGTTGCAGAAGTACAAAGCATAAAACAATACTAATGTGCAAGAAAAGAAACTAAACTAAATATGTTTTCAATTTTTGGTTTTCTTAGGCAAAATCAAGTATGCAAACTAATTGTTCTTGTGGATGTGACAGGTGGATGGAAGGTGTTTGAGGATGGCTAGAAGGTTTATGAAGTGGTTGGATGGTGTGGAGGGGTCCTAGGAGGATTTTTGTGACTTCCTAGAGGTTTCCCATCAATTCGGCATCAAAACAGACCGTTTTAGGAAAACCTACAGGATGTACTAGAAACCTACAGGATGATCATGTAGGAATTACAAGAAACCTACAAGATATAGCTTAGAGCTAATTGTGAGGTGTTGGAGGTGTTGGGAAGCTTGGGAAAGGTGTGTGATGGGTGGAATGGAGTGTTAGAAGGTCTAGGAGCACTCAGGGGTCAATATCCAAGATAAGAGATGGCTAGATTCACTCAATGTATCTAGGGGAATTTCAATGAAAAATGATGAAAAACTAGTGAGGGTGATGGTAAAACAAGGGATGGCTAAGGTGGATGAAGTGGAAGGTGGCTACTGGTGATGAAGTCTTCGTCTCCTCTTGAATTACCTGCTCTCCTTAAAACTTGTGTGTCTTCTAAGAACTATGCAACAAGATACATTTTCATAAACTAGAAAAGCATGAATCAATTGCCTATATTATGCATGAAGAAAGTTGTTGAAGGGAATGAAAGAATGAGTGATATCTTATTGTAGAAATGGAGATGGAAAAATATGACAATGAAATCTGCCTTGCAACATGAACCAAATACTAAATCAAAGACAACAAACTCCAAATCTCATACAAGAACTAGAAATCTATGTTTTTGGGGCTGCTAAAGGGTCCCTTCCTCAAATCATGGTCCCTGAGGGAGGAAGTAAGGCCGAGACACCTGTTGACAACCTTGTGGTGATCCTTTTTCTCCTTGCTAACCTGCTACTTGAAAGAAGGAACAAATGGAAGCAAACTATCACACAACCATTCTAATATACACTACTATAATGGAAATGCATCTACTAAGCAAATGAACAATTAAGTTATGAACCTACACTAGCATACATGTACAATAAAGAGGAGCCTTGGTTTTTAGGGTTGGGCCCTAACCCAAGAGCTTCAGCCCTCTGAGTTAACTTAGTGTTGGCTCAAAACAAAACTCATTCTTATTACCAAAACAACAGATTACATCAAAAAACTGTCACAAGTCTTGCAGCCCAAAAATATAGTAGAGTTTTACAATAAAAATCTGAATCCTACTGAGGTCCTAGGCCTCTCTACTTATACATTTGAAGTCTCCAACAACTTCATTAAAATTATGGAGGCTCAACGCCCAAACTCGAGATAAATTGGTGCTTTGTCTTTCACTTGCTCGACATGATTTGGCTATTTGCACTCCGAGCTGATGGAGAAATATTCGAATGGAGGGGTAGTAAATGAGGAGGATTTACCTCCTATAATCCCTCTCCCTTGTCCCATTCGAGTTTTTAACCTTGGTCTTTTCCAAAATGCCTTGATTTTATTCTTTAATCCTGCATTAAATGCACATTAGACCACAAAGAAAATATCCAACTCTAACTCATCTCATAAACAAAATATAATCAAAAGTATCCAATAAGTTATGAGAATAGTTGGTTTTACTAAGCTAGGAGGTGAATTAAGGCCCATATAATTACCCAATGATGAGTCTCATTAAAAAGTGATGAGCCTCGGTATTGCAACATGAATGCTGCAACTCCCAAGGCTACCGACTTTAATTATCAACCCAGGGTTCATACAAACTTAAGAGGTGTCGGCACTATATGTGCGGCATACAATGTGTCATTCCTTTTTTGTCATGATTTAATGGAGTGCATGTGCTAAAATCAAATCCTAAACTAATTGCAAAAAATGAAATGTTCGAAATGGAACCTTAACCTATTGCAAGAAAGAAAGTACAAGGAAAGAGATGGAAATTCAATGCTAAACCACACCATTTCCAAATAAACTACCAAGAAAATATGCTTTTCAAGAATGCTAAATCTTCATGAACCAAATGCTACTATCTAAGCATGGAAGTAAGAAGCATCAAACATCACTAATGTGCAAGTAAAGGGACTAAAATAAATATGTTTTTATCTTTTTGTCTTTTTGTCTTTTCATGCAAAATCAAGTAGGCAAACTAATTTTCTTTGGTGATTTGGCAGGTGAATTAAGGATGTTGGAGGTTGTATGGAAGGGTTAGGAGATGTTTGGATGGTGTGGGATACCCTTGGGAGGATTTTTGTGACTTCCTAGAGGTTTTCTCTCAATTCAACCTCAAAACAGGCCATTTCAGCAAAACCTACAGGATGTACTAGAAACCTATAGGATGATCCTGTAAGAATTACAATAAACCTACAGGATACAGCCGAGAGAAAAATGTGAGGTTTTGGAGGTGGTGGGAAGCCTATGAAAGGTGTGTGATGGGTGGAATGGAGTGGGAAAAATCCTAGGATCACTCAGAACTCAAAACCAAAGTTGGGAGATGGATGGATTCGCTCAAAAAGCTTGGAGAAGTTTCCTTGTGAAGCAAATCAAATCCAAATTGGATGGGACAAATTTTATTATTAACTAGGATGTCTTAGGTCCATATTCTAAGTGGAATCACTCAAAAATATCTCTGTTAACCCATTCTAAAAAATAAAAAGCATAACTAGTCAAAAATCTAGAAATTCGAGAACTAGTGAGCTAGTAAATCTAAAAAATGTCTAACCAAATCAAGTGCAAATTTAATGGGGTAATTTTTGTTATGAACTAGAATGTTTTCATAATATAATGCAAGTGGAATCAAGTCGATTAAAGCTCATTAGAATGCTCTAAATAATAGCATAAATTTATTGTTCTTTGCTAAAAAGGAGGTCTAGAAATCTAGATTTGGGAATAAGAAGACTAATCCAAGCAACTCAATGATTATTATGAACTTCCAAAGTTTTTCCCAAGATCAAATAATGCTTGTGATCTTGTAAAAGGACTTACATCAACCATTTAACTCAATCCTACAACAAGAAGTCATTAATACTAAATGCAGAAATAGAAAGAAATAAAAACTAGAGATGGATGTGAATAAGCAATGAAAAGAAGGAAATAAAATGATACAAAAGGGCTCTGAGGTTCCTGGGATGGCCAAGCCCAAGGAAACTCAAAAACCTATGGAGGAGAACAAGATTTAGAAGCTGAACATGACACCAATATTCATTACTTTATCAATACGTTTACATCCTTCAGCACATTAAACCTCTCTTTTTGCATTAAATAATTTATTTTCAACTTTAATATATTCATTAGGAAGGTATATTATTTATTTTTAGTGGAATACTATGAGAATATTGGGCAGATTATGAAGAGCTGGTGGAAGAAATATTTAGAGGCTTGTTCCCTACTACTGGAGGATCAATAATAAATAATAAATCAACAAGATATTATGGAATTATGGCACAAATTGTGGAACTCCAATGATTGAGAAAATCTAGGAATGTGTTCCACTAATCAAGGGAGCAAATCCACTAATCAAGGGATTTCGGTGGGGAAAGCTTCCTCCATCCATGGCGAATGATTCTTAATCATTTTGTATAATTACCAAGTCAAATTTTCCTCTAGGGAATGATTGAGAAAATCTAGGAATGTGTTCCCTGCCATTTAATGCAAATTCCTAATATTGGGGATTAAATCCACTAATCAAGGGATTTTGGTGGGGAAAGCTTCCTCCATTCATGGGGAATGATTCCTAATCATTTTTTATAAGTACCAAGTCAAATTCGCCTCTAGTGGGAGATTTTCATTAGTGTTATTGTGGAGAGAGCTTGTATTCTTGCAGCTCCATTGTATTTTCTTGCAGGGGTGTAATTCTATTGATGAAAATAATGAAGATTGGTGTCATGTTCAGCTTCTAAATATTTTTCTCCTCCATAGGTCTCTGAGCTTTCTTGGGCTTGGCCATCTAAGGAACCTCATAGCCCTTTCGTATCATTTTATTTCCTTCTTTTCATTGTTTATTCACATGCATCTCTAGTTTTTATTTCTTTCTATTTCTGCATTTAGTATTAATGATTTCTTGTTGTAGAATTGAGTTAAATGGTTGATATAAGTTCTTTTGCAGGATCACAAGCATTATTTCATCATTGGAAAAGCTTTGGAAGTTCATAATAATCATTGAGTTGCTTGGATTAGCCTTATTATTCCCAAATCTAGATTGTTGGACCTCTTTTTTAGCAAAGAACAATAAATTTCTGATATTTTTTAGAGCATTTTTTTTTCCGAAGAAAAAGAGAACTTTTTATTAAGAAAATAAAAAGTTACATTGCATATGCTGAGCATTTCTAGATCTGCTGATTGATTGACCATGCAACCAATCAAAGCTCTCCTTGCTGTCATTTTGATCCATTGTTTTCAGTGCAAAATTTTGTTGTAGGAAGATGTTCTATCAGCTGTTTTTAGCTACAGTCGTGAGCAAAAATCCTCCCCGAGTGAGGCGGTTTTAAAACAAAATACACTTGATCTATGGGTCTCCTCAACAGAGAGGAAAACAACCCATATAAGCGTAATTAGACCATGTCATATGCATAACCAAAAAAATAAGTTTATAGAGTCTGTTGGAAATGTTTGATTTTAAAAAAAAACTATGCATGAAGAAAAGTAAAGTATTAAAGGAGATGCAACAGCAGCTGTAAGTTATGTATATGGCGGCACATCTGTTGACTGAACCTGTCCTTGGCACTCTTCCACTATTTTTCAGCCTCCCAAAGTCTGCTGTAAACCTTCCTTAGAAAGCTTGTCCGCGGATTCATTGTTGTCCCTGTAGATATGGCATAGAGAGAAAGTGTTAAATGATGATTTTAGTACCTACAGTTATTCCAGCATGGGTTTCAAAATTTGGTTTTTGCAAGTGCTCTTTCCGTTGATCCAGTTTATAACGTTAAAGGAGTCACCAAAGACCTGAATAGTGAAGGTGCTTCTTTGAATTAGCCAACATAGGAGGAGTCTCAGAGCTGACAGTTCGGCAAAATTGTTTGATCCTGACCCCAATCCAACCGAGGCTTTGATGGAATGGTTTGTATTTAGATGGATGATAATACCAGCTCCTGCCTGGTTGTTTTGAGAGGCTCCGTCAAAGAAAGCCCAGGGGATGCTCTCATTGATTTGCACTGTTTTATTAACTTTTTGGGATTTTTTCTCCTCTAGTTCTGGTATAGAGGTGTAGATGGCAACCACTTGAGTGGCAGTCACATTTGTTGGAGTATCCTTATCTTGAAAGATGCTTCTGTTCCTAGCCAACCAAATGCCCCAGCAAATGATGGGCGGAAGATTCCTCATGTTCCCATCCGGAAATTTATGCCACCAGTTTGACCATGCCTCATCCAGGTTCCCATTGCCCCAGCCAAACCTTTTATTCATCAGTTTCTCTACCCCTCCCCAAATGTTTTTTGTTCCAATGAAATTTAGGAAAATATGGCTAATTGATTCCGCTTCCTCTTTACAGAGAGTGCATCTCCCAGGTCCGTGCAAGAATCTAGACTGAAGAATATCCCAGGTTGGGATTTTCCTTCTAAGAAGGCACCAGAAGAAGAGTTTGGCCTTCGCTGGACATTTTAGCTTCCAAATATGTTTCGACCACCACTCTGGTTCTCCCCATCCCTTCCTGGATAGTATGTATTTGTATCCTTCTTTTGGTGTATAATATCCAGTTTCTCCATGGGCCCAAAGCAAGCTGTCTGGACTGTCTTTGATCCTAACATTGGAGCAGAGAAGTTCTTGGGTAAATGAGCGCCATTCATTCCACCACCTTTGATTCAGATCAAGGTCCCCTCCATCTTTCCATGCCTGATTCCACATGCTTGATTGTCCTACCTTTTCCACCTGGTCTAGAGTAAAAATGTTCTTTTCTTCTAGATGCCTGATTAGTCCAGGTGATAAAGCATAGTTTTTATTGCATCCTACCCATGGATCTTTCCTAATCTTCAGATTTCTGCCATTCCCGATCTTCCAAGCCAAACCTTGTTCTATTATCTTGAAAGATTCCACCGTTGCCTTCCATATCACAGAGACATTTTTCTTGTTCTTGACCGGGTTTCTTATCCAATCTTCCATAGGGATGGGGTCAATATATTTCCTTTTTACCACCCTGGTCCATAGGTTTTCCATCTTTATAAGTCTCCATCCCGATTTTGCTGCCAGAGAGAGACTAAAGTCGGGAAGACTTTTTATCCCCCATCCTCCCCATTCCTTCGACCTTGCCACTTTTTCCCAGGCCACCCATGGAAGCACCGAGTTATCCTTTGAGCCGTCCCATAAGAATCTGTTGCATAGTCTTCTGATCTTTTCCATAATGCCTTTGGGAACCCAAGTTAGATATTTTTTAGAGCATGCTAACAAGCTTCAATCGAATTGATTCCACTTGCATTATATCACAAAAACATTCTAGTTCATAACAAAAATTACCCCATTGCATTTGCACTTGATTTGGTTAGGCAATTTTTCGATTTACTAGCTCACTAGTTCTCAAATTTCTAGATTTTCGACTAGTAATGTTTGTTTTTTTTGAATGGGTTAACATAGGTCTTTTTCAGTGATTCCAATTGGAATAGAAACCTAAGACATCCTAGTTAATAAAAAAAATTGTCCCATCCAATTTTGGATTTGATTTTCTTGGTCATTAAACCCTCGCCAATTTCATCATTTCGCAAGGAAACTTCTCTAAGCTTTTTTAGCAAATCCATCCATCTCCCAACTTTGGTTGAGTTCTGAGTGATCCTAGAAATTTTCCCACTCCATTCCACCCATCACACACCTTTCCTAGGCCTCCCATCACCTCCAACACCTCACATTTTCCCCTCAATTGTATCCTGTAGGTTCACTGTAATTCCTATAAGATCATCCTGTAGGTTTCTAGTACATCCTGTAGGTTTTCCTGAAATGGCCTGTTTTGAGACCGAATTGAGGGCAAACCTCTAGGAAGTCACCAAAAGCCTCCCAAGGGTATCTCACACCATCCAACCATCTCCTAACCCTTCCATCCAACCTCCAACATCCTTAATTCACCTGCCGCATCACCAAAGGAAATTAGTTTGCATACTTGATTTTGCATGAAAATACAAATAGACAAAAACTAATTTATTTCAGTCCCTTTACTTGCACATTAGTGATGTTTAATGATTCTTACTTCCATGCTTAAATAGTAGCATTTGGTTCATGATAACTTAGCATTATTGTAAAGCACAGTTTCTTGGTAGTTAATTACAAAATGGTGTCATTTAGCATTGATTTTCCGTCTCTTTCCTTGTACTTTCTTCTTTGCAATAGGTTAAGATTCCATTTCGAACATTTCATTTTCTGCAATTAGTTTAGGATTTGACTTTAGTACATGCACTCCATTACATCATGATAACAAAGGAAGGACACATTGTATGCCACATATATAGTGTCGACACCTCTTAAGTTTGTACGAACCCTGGGTTGATAATTAAAGTCGGTAGCCTTGGGAGTTGCAGCATTCTTGTTGCAATACTGAGGCTCATCACTTTTTGGTGCCATTGTCGGGGAGGTGTCAAAGTATGCATTGTGTTATTCCCTAGTTGATCCATTTCTTTTTACATTTTTCGAAAACGAAAAAATAATTTCATTAGGCATATTTCATTTCAAAAATAGAAAAGTGCATTGCATTAGTGTTTTCATTCTATCATAACAACAACAACAACAACAAAAATCTCCAACACCAACCCACCCCCCATTTGATCACATGGTGCAGTAAGAGCCATATCACAATTCACTTTTGCAGGTAGAAGAAGAAGATGGCAAAGAATATAGAATAAATTGATGGCGATGATGACAATGAGGAAGATCTTATAGGATTTCTCATTCAATATACTAATGGAAGTGTGAACATGAAAAACATCCCTCTGTCTTTTCTTCCAAAATTGCATGGTCTAAGGTCAAAGGATCTTAAAACCTTTCTCTTTGAATTTGAAATTGTTTGTAGTACTTATGGTTACTAATTGAAAACTCAAAAAATGAGATTGTTTCTAGCAACTTTGAAGGATAGAGCTCTTAAATGGTTCATGATTTTAGGGACTAATTTAATAAGATCATGGAATGATATGCAGAAGATATTTCTAGAAAAATATAAATATCGTGATCTTAAAGAAGAAATCTTTAGAATGAATCAAAGAGAAGATGAGAGTCTTGAGGATCTAATAGAGAGGTTAATTTATAATGTTAAGAGGGAAAAACTACATCATTTAGGATCTGACACACTAAAAACCCTCTTAGAAAAATTAGGGATGAGTGGATTGATCTCCTTAATCTCAAGAGGAAAAGCAAGAGTAGGTAAATCAACATCAAGATTGGTAAGTCAAACTAAACTTGGAAAGTTGTTTGATGATTTTAAAACGGAAATTCTTAGCAATCTAACAAAACAAGTAGAAATGTTAAGAATGCAAGATGAAGGAAAAGAAAATGTTGATATTTGTGTTGCAGAATCACATGATGTTAAACATTGTCCATCATTACCAAGGTTGAAGGAAGTTCACCAAGAGGACAATGGAGCAAGTCAATTGCCAACGCAACAACGTTATGTAGCTCCAAGAGGACCATGGCATCCTATTCCACCTCAAAGTAGTTGGAACACACCCTTTCCTTGGCAACATTGGCCATTTCAACCCAAAAACCAATCTTGGCAACAAGGTTAGCAAGGAACTTATGGGAGCCATCCACAATATCCTCAATATTTTCCTCAATATCCTCCATACCAAACTCTATGTTATCCTTACCATTCACCTCCACCACAACCACAACCCCAACCACATCCATCTCAAATATCCACTCCCACTCAATTACTTGTACCACCATTTCCAAACCCACACATTGAAGTAGCTCAGCCCACTTACAATGTCGAGGTACAACACTTCCAAACATCTCCTCTTGAGCTCAATGGTATTCACCATAGCTTAGGAAGAGTATTGCAAAAAAGAGATACTCTTGATATCAATGAATGACTACATTCAGAGGAAGAATATTTGAAAGACAAGATCAAAGAATCATGGGTTGCACTTGATGAAGAGCAGACAATAAGATCAGAGATTGAGAGAGCTCCCTCATGGTTACCATCAAATCCTCCATGTATTTAAGAGATCAATTAGCAAAAAGAGGAAAACTTGAAGGTCATGATAGAAGAAGACATAAAATATTATCTAAATTAGCAAGTGGACCAGAGGCATCACAACTATATTGAAATATGGTTCCAGATAGTCACTAAGTTGCAACATCACTCTCTTCCTCAACTATGCTTGATCGTTTCAAAGTCAAATCATTTGGTCTCTGAAATCTAGATACATGTCAAAGCATACATTTCAAGCCTCCACATCATTTTATCTATCATATTAATGTGCACATGGCTCCATTGGAAGTATTCTTATACTTGAAAGCGATTTTGTTTTTCAAAGTAGGGTAGGGTAGATAGATAAAATAAAATAAAATTAAAAAATAAATAAATAAATAAGGTGAAAACCTCCTTGGAGGCTCCTTAGATCAGCTCATTGATTGAAAACCTTGATGAAGCAGTCAATGGGTTGGAAAAAAAAAAAAAAAGAAAAAAAAAAAAGATCCGAGGTGAAAACCTCCTTTGAGGCACCTAGACAGGCCTACTAGTTGAAAACCTCATTGAGGCGGCTAGTAGGCCTAAAAAAAAAAAAAATCCTTGCTCCATGCATGCATGTATTCTCCAACATCTGCAAGCAACAAGAACAAGTTGGTACCAAAAGGAAAATTGGTCAAGCCTAGTCAAAAGAAGTCAAATTTTGACTTTCTCCTACTTTGCTCAAATGATCCAACAAGGCCAAGGCCATTCCAATCCATCACTCTCATCTGTTTTCACCATCCACTCATCATTTCCAAGCTTCTACCACTCATTTTCCTTGTTGTCCTAAAAAACTACATGATGCTTTGTTTTACTACTCGATACAAAAATACATAGAGCATAAATTTGTTTTTGCCATAACTTGAAAACCATGCATCCATTTTCCAAGGTGTTTAAGGGGGAGATGCATATGGATGATGGTAACATGCTCAAGCAATTTCAACAAATTCCAGTGCACGGTTTCCAAGAAATTGGCCTCCATCACCTTCAGCCATTTTTGCATTTTCTTAATATTCGTGCATCCATTTAAAAAGTCATTTCATGGGGACATGCATATGGATGATGGTAACATGCCCAAGCAATTTCAACAAATTCTAGTGCATGGTTTCGAAGAAATCAGCTTCCATCACCTTCAACCATTTTTAGTTTTTCTCGAGATCTGTGCATCCATTGACCAAAATTGTTCTATGGGGAGGTGCATAATGATATTGGAAATGTGCTCAAAAAGTTTCAAATCAATCTAGTCTACCGTTTGGGAGATATGGACAAAACAAGTCATTGTCCCGTAAACCTACAGGATATAGAACAACACCTACAGGATTGGCAGTGAGTAGTTTGAAAGGAGATCCAGAAGTCAGAGAAGCTCCTCCAGAGCTTAGCAGCAGCATCAAGATCATCAGCATCACCATCCAACACCTGCACATCAACATCAACTCAGCAACAACATGCATGTCTCTCCACAACCATCAGGTAGGTACAGGTATGCAATATTCTTGACCTCTTCTCTTAAGCATATTATAGTTAGAAATTTGTTGTCAATGCATGAGAGATGAGGTTTTATAAGCTAATTATTGGTCAGCAGTCTCAGCCGCCTTTAGCTAGTTAATTGCAACTCACTCCTTCACTCATGCAATGTTGAAAAGTCAAATTATGAAGGGTGATCATTTCAAGGAATGAGGACAGTAGTTAAAAGAAGAAATTTTTTGCAAAGGCCAAGGTCACCACAACACTCCAAGCCCTCCATCCACTTCATATTCACTATCTATTCATCATTCATCCATCCTATTTCATTCTTGAAAAAAAAAACAAAGAGAGATCCTCTCCATTTTCATTGATTTTCCATTTGCAGGTCAGCAAGAAGGACAGTCAAAGAGCAAAGGAGGATCATAAAGAGACCCCTGTCACTCACATTTTTATTTTACCCCTCATTACCATTCATTCCTCCACCATTTATGTCATTTTTTCCACTCCTTTACTTCAGTTTACAAAGGGACTGTGTTTTCTACACAATGATCTTGTAGGAATTACAGTGACCCAAAAATCCTACAGGAGGCAGTCCTAAGGCAAATAAATGGTGGAACAAGGTAGAATAATGTTGATATGGGTGTGGAATACCTTGCCAAACTGAAAAAACAATCAAGAACCATATTGAATAAGGGGAAGAAGGCAAACTAATGGTATCAAGAAACAAGGATTTTTCTCTGCGCAAATATGTTTTTTGGCTTGTCCTTGCAAAGCTTAAAGCCAAGATTCTTAATGCACAAGAGAGAGGCCCCCAGGGCCATGGATGAGGCACAATGAGGTCACTAAGTTTCATAGAGGATGAGCAACACTTTCAACAAGGGGGTATGATGGGCCTCTATATTAGACATAAATTAAGGCCCATGCCTCTAGTTTAAAACATAAATTAAGGCCTATGACCATCCTTCAGCACATTAAACCTCTCTTTTTGCATTAGATAATTTATTTTTAACTTTAATATATTCATTATTAAGGTTTATGAATAATTGAATATTTGTGCCTAATATTATTTATTTTTTGTGGAATATTATGAGAATATTGGGCAGATTATGAAGAGTTGGAGGAGGAGATAATTTAGGGACTTGTTCCCTACTACTGGAGGATCAATAATAAATAATAATTCAACAAGATATTATGGAATTATGGCACAAATTGTGGAACTCCAATTATTGAGAAAATCTAGGAATGTATTCCATTAATCGAGGGAGCAGATCCACCAATCAAGGGAGAAAATCCACTAACTAAGAGATTTCAGTGGGGAAAGCTTCCTCCATCCATGGGGAATGATTCTTAATCATTTTGTATAATTACCAAGTTGAATTTGCCTCTGAGAAAATCTAGGAATGTGTTCCCTGCCATTTGATGCAAATTCCTAGTATTGGGGACTAGATCCACTAATCAAGGGAATTTGGTGGGGAAAGCTTCCTCCATTCATGGGTAATGATTCCTAATCATTTTGTATAAGTACCAAGTCGAATTTTCCTTTAGGGGGGGGATTTTCAATTAGTGTTATTGTGGAGAGAGCTTGTATTTTTGAAGCTCCATTGCATTTTCTTGCAGGGATGTAATTCTATTGATGAAAATAATGAAGATTGGTGTCATGTTCAGCTTCTAGATCTTGATCTCCTCCATAGGTCTCTGAGTTTCCTTGGGCTTTTCCATCCTAGGAACTTCAGATGAGTGCTAGTATTGCAGCAAGGATGTTGCAACTCTTGGGCTACCAGCTTTACTTATCAACACGGGGTCCGTATAAACTTGAAGGTAACAATGTTGTATGCACAAGTAAAAGTGATAGTTCTGTCTGTTGTCACTATTCAGCTAGTGAGAGACCACTAGGGTTCCAAGCCAGACTTCTATAGAGTTAGAAGAAGCTTGATTCTTTGATGGAAGAAGGGCAAATCTACTCTAAGAGAGTTACTCTACTACAGTAATGGAAAAAAACCAACATGTAATGCTAAACCACACCATACCCTAATTAACCATTTAAGAAGCTATGTTAAGTAGAATTGCTAAATCAACACTAAACAAATGCTACTATCTAAGCTACAGAAGTAAAAAGCATCAAACAATACTAACGTAAAAGCAAAGAAACTAAACTAAATCTGTTTTCACTTTTTTGGTTTTTTAAAGGCAAAATCAAGTATGCAAACTAATTGTTCTTATGGATGTGACAAGTGGATGGAAGGTATTTGAGGACGGCTAGAAGGTTTATGAAGTGGTTGGATGGTGTGGAGGGGTCCTAAGAGGACTTTCGTGACTTCCTAGAGGTTTCCCATCAATTTGGCCTCAAAACAGGTCGTTTCAGGAAAACCTACAGGATACAAGAAACCTACAGGATACAGCCGAGAGCTAATTGTGAGGTGTTGGAGGTGTTGGGAAGCTTGGGAAAGGTGTGTGATGGGTGAAATGGAGTGTTAGAAGGTCTAGGAGCACTCAGGAGTCAATATCCAAGATAAGGGATGGCCAGATTCACCCAATGTATCTTGGGGAATTTCAATAAAAAATGATGAAAAACTAGTGAGGGCGATGGTGAAACAAGGGATGGCTAAGGTGGATGAAGTGGAAGGTGGCTGTTGGTGATGAATTCTTGGTCTCCTCCTAAATTACTTGCTCTTTTTAAAACATGTGTGTCTTCCAAGAACTATGAAACAAGATACATTTTCATAAACTAGAAAAGCATGAATCAATTACCTATATTATGCATGAAGAAAGTTGCTGAAGGGAATGAAAGCATGAGTGATATCATATTGCGGAAATGGAGATGGAAAAAGATGACAATTAAATCTGCTTTGCAACATGAACCAAATACTGAATCAAAGACAACAAACTCCAAAGATCATACAAGAACTAGAAATCTATGTTTTTGGGGTTGTTGAAGGGTCCCTTCCTCATGTTATGGTCCCACGAGGAGGAAGTGAGGTCGAGACACCTGCTGACAACCTTGTGGTGATCATTTTTCTCCTTGCTAACTTGCTACTTGAAAGAAGGCACAAATGGAAGCAAATTATCATACAACCAATCTAATCTACATTGTTGTAATGGAAATGCATCTACTAAGAAAATGAACAATTAAGCTATGAATATACACTAGCATACATGTACAATAAAGAGGAGCCTTGATTGCTAGGGTTGGGACCTAACCCAAGAGCTTCAGCCCTCTGAGTTAACTAAGTACTGACTCAAAACAAAACTCATTCTTATTACCAAAACAACAAATTACATCAAAAAACTGTCACAAGTCTTGCAGCCCGAAAATAGAGTAGAGTTTTACAATAAAAATCCAAATCCTACTGAGGTCCTAGGCCTCTCTACTTATACATCTGAAGTCTCCAACGACTTCCTTAAAATTAGGGAGGTTGGGCTCCCAAACTCGAGATAAACTGGTGTTGTGTCTTTCACTTGCTCGACTTCCTTCTAGTCCTAATTATTTGGTTGTTTGCACTCTGAGCTAATCAAGGAATATTCAAATGGAGGGGTAGTAAATGAGGAGGATTTACCTCCTATAATCCCTCTCCCTTGTCCCATTCGAGTTTTGACCTTGGTATTTGCCAAAATTCCTTGATTTTATCCTTTAATCCTGCATGAAATGCACATTAGACCACAAAGCAAAATATCCAACTCTAACTCAATTCATAAACAAAATATAATCAAAAGTATGCAATAAGTTATGAGAATAGTTGGCTTGACTAAGCTAGGAGGTGAATTAAGGCCCATATAATTACCCAATGATGAGGCTCATCATCACCTCCTACTGAAAGTGTTGCTCATCCTCTGAGAAACTTAGTCAATATCCATATCTTTCATGGCTCTGGTAGCCTCTCTGACATCCCATGCCTCTGTTGTGGTCTCCTCTTCTTGTTCATAGAATCCTGCTTTCTTTTCTACCTCTTCCCAATGCCTCTTTTCTTCTTCTTCTTCTTCTTCTTTTCTCCCTTCTAGCATCCCCAAGAGGAGTGGTGGGTTGAGTTTTAGGCCTATCCAATTGACCTTCAACCTTTGCATATATTGCATATACATAGGTGTCTTGTTGAGTGCGTCTCTCAACCTTTGAGGGGAGTGATATTCTCTTATCTTTAATTTGTGTGTTCCATCTCCTTAGGCAAACATGTATACTATCATCTCCTAGCAACCTAAGCATGTCCTCAAAATGTGAAATTGCTTGCACTTGGGCAGCAAGATATCTAGGTGCCAACCGAGGATCATTTGCAATCAAATTATGGGTACTAATGAGGGCCGTGGGATTTTATTGTTCATCTCTAATCAAAAGAGGTTCAGTTTTCTCTCTTGCCAATATCATTTTCATATCTGCAGCTCTTGACTCCTCATGGTTCATCCATAATTCTAAAGCCATTAATTGTAGATCTCATATCTTGGCATTGGGGTCCCAAACATTCATGTCTGTGAGGGCCATGTTGTGCAAATAAAATTCAGCCATTTTGGCCCAATCCTCTAGTGTAATTTGATCACAAAGATCAATAAACTGCTTGTAGTCCTGAAATGGCATGGTTCCCCTATGTGTTAGTGCCTTAATCTGAAATTGTAGCCATTGTTCTTTGAGGTAGAGAGCATAGGATTTGGTTGGCATCCTACACTGGATTGCCTCTAAGGAGAGGTTGGCCATACATGCTAGTTGGTTCTCTCTTTCGTACAGTTGTCCCCTCAGCCATGCATTTTCTGTCTCTAGTTGATTTCTCATTATAACTTATATGTCCCTTAAGCCACTTAGATCTCTACCCATTTCTTTGAGTTTTTCATCCATGTGCCCAATGTCTTCCACCCCCTTTGATTTGGCAATCTGCATCCATCTGAGAGTTCCGACCCTCTCCTTCTCAAGCTCAAAGAACAGTGGGATGGCAAATTTTTTATGTATGACCCTGCCTCCTTCAATAAACCGGTAATAGGAGTCTAGTTTAGGTTGGGGGCTAGGTTCCTTTATCTCTGGGTCCTCCTCTTTATCTTCTTACTGCTCCCCTACCTTTCTTTCCAATTTATGTGCCTCCTATAGATTCAGCAGAGTATCATGTAGGATTGTTTTTGCCTCCTATAGATTTTGTTGTGGATCCTGTAGGATTTCCTTACCCTTTGAGGAAGGTTATCTAGTAGTAGACCTCCCTACATAGGTGATAGGGGACTTAGGGGAAGGCATTTTGTCTTTTTTATGTAGGGGAATATTCAATCTGAATAGGAAATTTGGTTGATGTTTGTGGCTTCCCTTGTCTTATTCTTGTCCTGAAATATAGTGGGGACTGCCTCTGCCTTTTTCCTATTTTCTTGATTGGAGTGCTGAGAGTAATGAGGGCAGTTTTTGCCTCTCTCTCAATGGCCTCTGGAGACACCCTAGGTGACTCCTCCTTGTGTTTTGTCCCCTTTGTTTTATTGTCGTCTTCCTCTATGTCTTTCTTGTCTTCTTCTTCTTCTTGTAGATGTTCATCATCTCTATCAGTTTCCTCCTTAATTTCTTCCTCTGTTTCTTCATCATCCTCCTTCTCTTGTCCCTCTTCTTCTTCATCTTCATAATGTTCCTCTGTGTCAACTCCTTCTTCATCCATCTCATCCTTATCTTGGTCTGTATCTTCCTCTTCCTATTTTACTTCCTCTTCACTAACAGTAGGACTAACATCATAAGTGAGAGATTTAATGTCATCCTCTGTTAGCATGTCTCTAAAAATTGGCCATGTTATAGGGGTTCTAAGGTTTTGGAGGACATCTTCAATGAGGATCCTAATCAACCCATGGTGTGCTAATTTTTGGGAATTCCCCTCCTTCACTTTGATGCTTGAATCTATGAGTGATTGAAGCAAGAAATATGGTATGTTAAGCCTCTAGTGAGGGGGTGTTTCTACATAAAATCTTAATTCTTCAAGGATCCTAAAATCATAGCTATAGAAAACACTATATCTACCCTCACATGAGATGTATTTGATTATTTGGTAGCCTACCTCACTCCATGGGTATGGCAGACTTTCCTTCCTTACTCCATTTTTGTCCTCAGTGGGTTCATCACCTTCTAAAAAGAATTTTCTTTTTGCCACTTGGCTGTCTCCTTTATTTTATTTTCTCCATGGGATTCCTAGGGGAAGTGTGGTGACCCTACTGATGAGCTCTGGGGTGAGATCTATAGTGAGTCCCCTTATTACTACAATGGCATGGATTATGTTGTGTGGAGTGAGGGAGAGAGAAAATTCTTGAGCCACCTCATCATCCTACCCTCTGAATTTTTCAAAAAACCCCATCCAGTTATGTCTTGTGAAGATTTCAATCACTTGGGGGTGTTGTTGGATCCTCACGGTGTTTGTGGGCTCTCTCCTATTAAACCCTCCTATCATCTTGCTGGTGAGGCTTGAGGAAAAAATGAGAACGCTGAAACAATTTTTCAAATGCAGGAGCAAAACAAAGTTAATTGTGTATTTAATTCCCTTCACACGGATGCTAAGTTCACTCAAATTTAGAGTATCCCTAGTTCATTTATTTGCGAAGGGGAATACAATTTTAGAGCCTACCTCTTTAGACTGGTTACAGTGGCAAATTCCCGTGATATCCCTTCTGAACTCTTCTCTCCCAATCCTACAGGCAGTCTCTATGTATCATGTAGATTGTATCCTGTAGGAATTCACATTTTTCAGGACTGAGAGACAGGTTCATTTCAATGCACTTGTGCAGTACTTTGCCTAGGTTAGACAGGGCTTCTTGAAAATCATAGCCATACGGTGTAAAATCATCCATATAAATCTCCACTGCATCATGGATTAATTCGGCGAAAATACTCAAGGTTGCTCGCTAGAAAGTGGCAAGAGTATTGCATAGGCCAAAAGGAAGGACCCTATAGGCAAAATTACCCAAAGGATAGGTGAATGTGGTCTTATCCTGGTCTTCTAGGTAGATCTGGATTTGGTTGTACCCATTGAATCCATCTAGGAAAGAGAAAAACCTTTTTCCTTTCCAGGCCATCTAGCACTTGGTCAATGAAGGGTAGAGGAAAATGATCCTTCTTTCTGGATTTGTTCAACTCCCTATAATCGACACAAATCCTCCACTTACCATTTTTCTTGGGAACTAACACCAAGGGGAGACCCACTCACTGTCGAAGATAGGGTAAATGAATCATGCATCTAGCATTTTTTGTGCTTCTTCTTTGACTATATCTTTAATAGCTAGATTCATCCTCCTTTGTGGTTGCCGGACCGGCTTGCAACCTTCTTTGATGTATATGTGGTGAGTACACACTGAGGCGTGTACTCCCTTCATTTCCTTGTAACTCCAAGAGAAGGCTTCAAGATTTTCCCTTAACATGTTGCATAGCTTCTCCTCTTCGAGAGCAGAGAGAGATGGATTGATTTTCAAGATTCTCTTTGGGTCAAATTGTATAGTTTTGACACGGAATGGGTTGGAATCGGCCAAGCATACATGTATTGGATGATTGTTTTGGGTTTCCTTTACTGCTTCTTCTAAAGGTAATGAACCGGGAGTTCAACTTTGGAGCAAGTGATCAATCAAGTCATCCTCATCTTGTTGTCCTCCTCCCATGGTTGCTTCCAAAGCATAAAGTTGGGCGGAATAAACTTCATCTTCTTCCATTTCCTCCAACCATAAATGTAAATCATGCTCTAGAGAAGGTTGAGCGGGAGGGTATAGGACTAATTGCTTAGACATCTGTCCATTCTTGATGGTAATATTCCTAGCTCTGCATCTAATGTAAGATCGGTTGTGGCCAACCACGACCTCCCAAGGATGAGACGATAACCAGTAAGCTTAGCCTTAGGCTAGAGAACTAGGAAATCTGCAGGGTACTCCGAGGAGTCAATAGAGACCATCACATCCTCCACAATTTCCTCAGGGGTTACTATGGAACGGTCTACAAGTTGTAGGACTATTGTGGTCTTCCTCAATGACCCTTGAAGGTTGAGCTTGAGCATGGTTTCCTTGGTCATCAAATTAATGGCAGCCCCAAGATCGATCAGAGTGTGTGGGACAATGGTGCCATTGATGTGCACATCTACTACAGGGCTTCCAGGGTCCAAATATTTTGGACATATTACCTACCCCAGCATTAAGTCGGATAGCTTCCCAATGACATTAATGGTAGGGGCATACCTTTTTCGCCTCCCTGGATGCTTGAAGCATTTCTCTTTAATCAACTTATTGTAAATGGGAACATCTTTTGTTGCCTGGAGAAGGGGGATATTTACACATAGAGTTTTTCAATTCTCCTAGAAGTTCAGTCTCTTCTGGGGTAGGCTGGAGTGGTTGGGCTAATCTCTCAGGAAAGGGTGGATATACTTTAAGGTTGAGTTCCTCTCTTTCTTCCTCAACCTTCCTAGGTGGAGGGGGAGGTTGGTTATCTAAGAGAACACTCCCAGATCTCAGGTTAATCTCCTAGATTTCCACAGCATAAGCTAGATATGATGTCTCTCCATTGTATACTTGCTGAGCCTACCTATTGTTCGGATTCAGATTTGGCTGGGTAGGCATCTGGGGTTGCTTGGGTGGAGCAGAGTGTAGGAGCTGTGGTTGGGAAGGTGGTGGAGGAAATAGAGCTGGAGCATTTTTGTATTGGGGCCTCCACCCTTAGAGTGGTGTATTCCACTCAGGTTGTGGCGGAGCATAAGGTTTAAATGACTGGCTAGCTAGTTGGGAATGATACTGAGATGCATAGGACCAAGGAGGGGGTGTAGACCAGGAAGGATGAGCAGAGGGTCCCCAAGAAGGTATAGTTTTGGTTTGGTTTGGGCTGTAATATGCATGGGTCTTTGGTTTGGTTGGGGTTGTACTATGCATGGGATGACCCATGCATGCCCTACTGGTATGGTCTAGGCCAAGGAGGTCTCCTCTGGTTAATGCAGCAAATCTGCTCAGTGACCCCTTCAGCTCCTTGATATATAGCTTTGAGTCTGGGTAAAGAAGGGCACTTGCTTGTGGAGTGGTTTTCTTCACAGGCCAATCAAATTTCAATACAGTTCAATGGACATTCATTCCTAGGATGCCTCCTAGTGCATCTAGGACAAAAGATGGTCAAGGCTCTCTCTGCTTCCTTCTGCTTCCTTTTAATGTTCATGGTGTCCATTTGTAAGGCAAGGGTTTGCAGCATCTCACTTTTGAAATCTTCTAGCATGTTTCCAATTTCGCCCTTGATGGATAAGTTGGAAGATGATGTACTAGCCATAGGTTGACTACCCCTACCCTTTTTCTTGGCTGCCCTAGAATGGTTTCTAAAGACAGTCTTGATATCCTCATAGGGTAATTGGTAGATGTCTCCTCCTTCTAACAAATGTAAGGTATCCAAAAGGTCTTCTCTTACTCCCCAAAGCAGGACCAGCTTTAGTGATTCAGGGTCAAGTGTGCACCTGGCCCTTTTGTAACTGAGCTGGAATCTTTCTTCGTAGTCTTCTAAGGATTCATCATGGCCTATGGTCATCCTGAAAATTTCTTCTTTAGTTTCCTTTGACCGACAGTAGTCCCGATATTTGTTGTTAAAGGCCCGCTGCATCTGAGCCCAAGTTATGATGTTATCTCCAAGTAAACCCATGAACTAGTGCAATGCTGCATCCTTGAGGGTAGATGGAAATAGTTTTAACTTTTTCTCATCATCTGTATAGTCATAGTTTTAGCATATAATAACAAACGTAAACAAGAAAGTGTCAGGGTCCTCTGTGGTCAGGCCAAGGAAATGAGGTGGGGAAGAGGGGCTTATATTTTTCATCTTAGTTTCCCCATTTGTTTCCCTGATGGGGAAGGCACCCTCAACTCTCTCTCTATTCCCTCTTTCATTTCGGTTTTCAACCATTGGTTCAGTAAGAATGGGTTCCTCGTCTTCTTCTTCCCCTATAGGTTCTTCAAATATGTCAGTTTGCTCACCTAAGGCTTCCTCCATTTCACAGCCACCAAAGAAGAGAGAAGGTTGGATGTTGGATGCAGTAGGGGTATTTGGCAAAAAATTCCCTACGTTCTCCCTATTCCTACAAGGCATGAAAGGAAATACTTTTGGGTTGGTTTTGTATTCTTTTTTTTAACTTGGAAAGTACTTGCACAATTGAAATTTATGATTGAATGAGAATTACTAACAGAATGAAAAAGCTACTTGCTGAATTGAAAACCTATTTGGAGAATGGAAAGGAAAGCAGATAATGCAAAATGAAAGAAAGGAAACAACTAGATTACTTTTGCAGAAGTAAACTAATGGCAGAATATAGAAGACAAGAAATAGAAGAAAAGAAAGCAATAATCACATTCTACTCAGACACCTCCCCAATAACGTCTCCAAAAAGTGATGAGCACCAGTATTGCAACAAGGATGCTACAACTCCTGGGCTACCAACTTTACTGATCAACCCAGGGTTCGTACAAACTTGGAGGTGACAGTGTTGTATGCACAAGTAAAAGTGATGGTTCTGCCTGTTGTCATTGTTCAGTTGGTGAGAGACCACTAGGATTCCAAGCTAGACTTCTATAGAGTCAGAAGAAGCTTGATTCTTTGATGGAAGAAGGGCAATCTACTCTAAGAGAATTACTCTACTGTAGTAATGAAAAAAAAACCAACATGTAATGCTAAACCACACCATACCCTAATTAACCATTTAAGAAGCTATGCTAAGAAGAATTGGTAAACCAACACTAAACTTAAGTTGCAGAAGTAAAAAGCATCAAACGATACTAATGTGCAAGCAAAGAAACTAAACTAAATATGTTTTCAGTTTTTTGGTTTTTTTTACGAAAAATCAAGTGTGAAAACTAATTGTTCTTATGGATGTGGCAGGTGGATGGAAGGTATTTGAGGATGGCTAGAAGGTTTATGAAGTGGTTGGATGGTGTGGAAGGATCCTATGAGGCGTTTTGTGACTTCCTAGAGGTTTCCCATCAATTCGTCCTCAAAACAGGTCGCTTCAGGAAAACCTACAAGATGTACTAGAAACATATAGGATGATCCTGTAGGAATTACAAGAAACCTACAGGATACAACCGAGAGCTAATTGTGAGGTGTTGGGAGGTGTTGGGAAGCTTGGGAAAGGTGTGTGATGGGTGGAATGGAGTGTTAGAAGGTCTAGGAGCACTCAGGAATCAATATCCAAGATAAGAGATGGCTAGATTCACTCAATTTATCTAGGGGAATTTCAATGAAAAATGATGAAAAACTGGTGAGGGTGATGGTGAAATAAGGATGGTTAAGGTGGATGAAGTGGAAGGTGGCTACTAGTGATGAAGTCTTGGTCCCCTCCTGAAGTACCTACTCTTCTTAAAACATGTGCGTCTTCCAAGAACTATGCAACAAGTTACATTTTCATAAACTAGAAAAGCATGAATCAATTGCTATATTATGCATGAAGAAATTTATTGAAGGGAATGAAAGCATGAGTGATATCTTATCGCAGAAATGGAGATGGAAAAAGATGACAATGAAATCTTCCTTACAACATGAACCAAATACTGAATCAAAGACAACAAACTCCAAAGCTCATACAAGAACTAGAAATTTGTGTTTTTGGGGTTGATGAAGGGTCCCTTCCTCAAGTCATGGTCCTAGAGAGAGGAAGTGAGGCCAAGACACCTGTTGACAACCTTGTGGTGATCCTTTTTCTCCTTGCTAACCTGCTACTTAAAAGAAGGCACAAATGGAAGCAAACTATCACACAACTAATCTAATCTACATTATTGTAATGGAAATGCATCTACTAAGAAAATGAACAATTAAGCTATGAATCTACACTAGCATACATGTACAATAAAGAGGAGCCTTTGATGTTAGGGTTGGTCCCTAACCCAAGAGCTTTAGCCCTTTGAGTTAACTCAGTGCTGGCTCAAAACAAAACTCATTCTTATTACCAAAACAATAGATTACATCAAAAAATTGTCACACCCGAAAATAGAGTAGAGTTTTACAATAAAAATCCAAATCCTACTGAGGTCCTAGGCCTCTCTACTTATACATCTGAAATCTCCAATGACTTCCTTAAAATTAGGGAGGCTCGGATCCCAAACACGAGATAAATTGGTGCTTTGTCTTTCACTTGCTCGGCTGCCTTCTAGTCCTCATGATTTGGCTGTTTGCACTCCAAGTTGATGGAGGAATATTCGAATGGAAGGGTAGTAAATGAGGAGGATTTACCTCCTATAATCCCTCTCCCTTGTCCCATTCGAGTTTTGACCTTGGTCTTTGCCAAAATTCCTTGCTTTTATCCTTTAATCCTGCATTAAATGCACATTAGACCACAAAGCAAAATATCCAACTCCAACTCATCTCATAAACAAAATATAATCAAAGTATGCAATAAGTTATGAGAATAGTTGGTTTGACTATTCTAGGAGGTGAATTAGGGCCCATATAATTACCCAATAATGAGGCTCATAAATTGTCATGGAGGAAAACCTTATAATAGTTCATATACATATGTGAGGAGGAATCTTTATGGGCTCTTAGATAGTAATGACAAAAAAGTTCCCATAGGGATATCAATTTTCCCTAATATTTCAGTGGCACAAACAAAAAATACATCCAAATATAGGAGGTTGCAAGAAATAAAAGCTAGAAAAAAAAAAAGTATTCTCAATCAAGTGCAACCACTAGATTTGGTGGCCCATCTCCTCATGGTACTTCTACAACCTATGAATCTAAGAACAAAATAGCAAATTTATTTAATATTGGTGAGAGGGATGGTGTGGATGGAAAATTGGTTTGTTTCTTTGTGCTTGTAATATACTATTAAATGTGCTTCGTTCTTCCTGCTGGCATGATTTGGTTAAGCCAATTTATGAAGCCCCAAAAGGATATAAGAGCACCAACTATGAGAAAGCTAGAACATTGTTATTAGATAAAGAAAAAGAAAAGGTTCAAATAGATTTGACACATTTTACAAATGAGTGGGTGGATTATGGGGTCAATTATATATATGGTTGGACAAATGTTAGAAACCAAATTCGATAAATGTTCTTAGTGTTTTTGCTAGCAATGTAATGTTTCTTTTAGGTCATGACTCCTCCATCATTGTATCTTTTTAAAACAATGCAGATATCCTATTGAAAATAATCAAAGACATTGGTCTTAATAATGTGGTTCAAGTGATTATTGATAATACAACAAATTGTAAGGAAGCAAGAAAAATCATTGATTGTATTCATCCACACATCTTTTGGTTTGGGTGCTTGGTGCACACATTGAACCTTTTGGTGCATGATATTGTGAAGCGTAAAGAATGTGGATGGATTAATAAGATATACAATAAAGGGAATCAAATCATTAAATATGTCACATGGGATACAAGGGTAAACTACTTTTATGGCACTTCTCCAAGTTGTAGTTGCTTAAACTTTCAAAAACTAGATTTGCAATCTATTACCTCACCTTTAGGCAACTAGTGAAGGTGAGACAAGCTTTAACTGTTATGGTGACATGTGATTCATGAGATGAGATGAAAACTATTAGAGATGGTGCTAATATAGTCAAGGACATTGTTATTGATAACTAATTTTGGTCACAAATTAAATATGTTTTGCAATTCACCAAACCAAATTATACATGATCAAGTTTTTAGATTCACATCAGTTAATAATTAGGGAGTTGTATGATATAATGGATAGCATGTTGGGGCAGATTAAAGACATTATTGAGCTTAGAGATATCATCTTGTAAAATATATTCGTGCATAGGTGGAAAAACTATGGGAAATTCTAAACATTCCATTGCATGCCTTAACATATGTTTGGATACCTAAATACTATCATCCATCATGAATTTCAACACCAGCACCTGGTGGGGGGGCCAATAGAAAAACACTCCAAGATCAAGAGATTCTATTTGGTTATATGAAAGCATTGGATAAATTAGTCCCTAATGAAGAGGAGTGGGACATGCTACAAAAATAATTGAGCAACTATGTCCTTGGCATTGGTATATTTGGGACCAATCATGCAATCAAAGATCAAGGGAATTTGTCTTCTCTTTATTGGTGGAACATGCATGGAGGTGCTACTCCACTTCTACTGTTTTTGGAAATATGAGCATTATCACAAGTGGTAAACACTTCTTCTGCAGAGAGGTGTTGGAACACCTATAATTTCATCATGGTGTTTAAAGGAATAGGTTAAATGTAGGTCAGGAAGAGAGCTCGGTTTATTTCCATTACAACTTGTGATTGTTGTCCCATTACTACGAGGAGGCAAAAATAATAAAGACTTCAAGCTTCGAGACAATAATCTAGAGGAGGTAAATTTGGAGGATGGAGTGTGAAAAGAAATTGGAAGATTCTATTATCCAGGATGATGATGATTGATATGAGACGACACCCCCATCTGGTGCCATGATCCCTAGGTTCCATTCTTCAACAACAACAGGGGCTTCATCTTCAACAGTTCTATAAGTTCCACGACCAACATCTTCTTCACTGCAACCACGTGGAGGCTCACATAGTGGTCATGGTGTAAGGAGGATAATTAGTAGATATATTCATAGTTCACTACTTTTGTCATAGTCTAGAGTCTCTAAACTATATATATGATAAATTAGACTCTAGAGCATTAGACTTCTGAGTGTTGTGAAATTGAACTTTTCAATCTTACTTTTCCTAGTTCAGTGTGTTGATGATGTTCGACAAGTGGCTTACTTTGTAAACATTATTATTTGAATTTTGGTCATGCTGATAGTTACTCACTTGCTAGATAAGTTATTTGAATGTTTTAAGATTTTATCTTCGTAATGTCTACTTTCTATTATATGATTTAAATTTTTGTACTTTCTACCTTCTATTATCTATGATATGCTTAAAACTTTGATGTATGTTTGTAATTGTTAGAGTCTAGGTGGTTGATGCTTGAATAATTAATCACTAATATACCATGAATGTCATATCTATCTTGATTTATGTACAAATATGCATGTTTTCGTGTCTTCTATAAAAGATGCTTCGCTTACAGAAAATGACCCCTCTTCGTGCAAGATTGGTTGTTACCATAAACAAATATACATAGATGTGTATATATTGGAATAGGGCTTATAAAATTTTAATTTAATTATCAATAAGTAATATTTTGATGGTAGGGATTTAACTTTTATGGAATAATTTTAGTAGTAGTCGAGACAGAATTGAAATTTATCTCAAAGGCAATTATTATCTTTTTTCTTTTCAATTTAATTAAAATGAAGTTATAAAATCAAATTAAAATAAAATATATAGAAAACATTTTGACTATGAAATGAATTATGGTTTTTTGGAAATGTGGTACTGAAAAGTCATGATATAGGCCTATGATACTATAACAAATCCTATTTATAAGTTAAGAATCTCTATGATAAAAGTGGGGGTTGAATCTCCATGGTTAAGAAATCTTATTTATACTTCTTAAAATGTATATATGTTTAATTTTATATCATTTTTTTAACAATATAATAATAAATTAAAATAAAATTATAATTGTGTTGGAAGGTGCTCTTCAACCCAGTGTGCCAATGATGTTGTAATGTCAACATAACATTTTGACTTTGTAAAAAGAAAAAGAGACAAATTTCTCAATAATTTTTCCCAAAAAAAAAAAAAAAATTCATTAAAGTAAAAATTACATTTTGCAGATGCACTGTGGTGCATTCAAAACCAAGTTATTAAAATGAAAATAGCTCATCCATCACATAAAGTCCAAAAAGATCAGGTTTGAAAGCCTTCCCAATCTACATTTGAATGTAGTCAAACTACTTAAATATCGTAGAATTGAGGCTTTTGTGATCCATCATAGTTATAAGAAGAATTTCGGCGTAAATCACATAAAGAAAGACCTTTGCCGACACGTTTCGAACCCTGTTAAATTATTATTATTCTTATTGTTATTATTATTCCCAATATTTACTATTTTATTTGTGGAAATAAGTTAAACTAGGTAAAAAATAAAATAAAATAATAGTTTATTTAATTAAATTCTTACAAATAATTATATATAACAATCTTTATCCTTCCCCGGATGCGGGTGATCACGTGGCGTGAGTGGCGTGCTGGGCGGGTGGCGAGTCACATGGGCAGATGTCAGCCCGGACAAGCCACCACATACCACCAGGTCAGGGCAATTAATGTGCAGAGGAGCTCGACTGAGGTGAAAGACCGTTCGGCCTCGAGCGAATTGATGCGGACAAGGACATTCTGGGGGAAGGCAGCCAAGTTTCAGGCACCATTCATTGCGCATCCAGGACAGAGGAACATGGAGCTCCATAAGAGCACTGTTAACCCGCATAATGCGCAGAAACCTGAGCAATTCTGGAAGGCTACCAAGCACACTCTGGCCAGGTGCAGGATCGTAGCAGAGGTTCAGGTGAAAATATTCGGAATGTCTGGTGGGCGAAGAGGAGGTCCGAGGGGCAGAGGCGGTTCGCGGGGCCGTCTGGCAACACAGAGGACTGCTACCTCTCCCGCTTCATCTGTTGATATCCCTGGCAGTAGCTCGCGTCAGCCCATCAGTCAGCAAATTGGAAGCGGAGAGCCCCTGGACTGTGGGCATTCGGAACATCCTGCAATCAGATATTACATACCCTGCACTCTGGAGAACAACACGTTGATCGTGTCCGTTACAGTTGAGCACTGCAGTGACTTTCGCAAGCCACGGGAAGGGCAGACGATGCCCAGGGTGGATACGGAGGTGCCTAGGGTGGATTTTCGGCCACCTCCTCTTACAGAGGAAGCTGGACCTTCGACAATGCCGCCTGCCCAGGGAGGAACACAGCCAGCGAAGGTGGAAGCAAAGAAGGAACAACAGTTTGCGAAGGAAGACGAGCCGTATGAAACAGATGAGGAATAAAGATGCAGCTCATCCTCTCTCTGCCCTCTCGGCTCTCGGTTCATCCTCTGTCTTTCTCCATGTGTTTGTATATCAGAGGGTTTATGTGTCTTAGTAAGTCGATGTGTCACTGTGTCAGAGTGTCTATATGTCCCTGTGTCATGGTAAGTCAATGTGTCGAATGTGTCAATTGTCCAATGTGTTGGCTGAAATGCCTACAGTGTCGAATTTAGGTCAGTTTGGCAAGCAGGAAAGGAATGGTCATTTTGACAGAAAATCATGAGAAGTCTCCATGGAGATACAAGGCCTCGGCCTTCTGTAATTTGGATGTAAACTTTCGATTTTTGTAATATATTTAGCATAGTCTTACGCAAAAAAAAAAAAAAAAAAAATAAGAGAAAAGATTAAAAAAATAAAAAATAAAAAATAAAAAATAAAAAAATAAAAAAATCCCTATCCTTAATATTTAATATTATCTTTATGGAACTAAGATAAATTAGGTAAAT
Organism: Pinus taeda; assembly: GCA_000404065.3. Classification (NCBI taxonomy): domain Eukaryota; kingdom Viridiplantae; phylum Streptophyta; class Pinopsida; order Pinales; family Pinaceae; genus Pinus; species Pinus taeda. The sequence continues at coordinate 378,654 of APFE031594295.1, read as the reverse complement.
AAATACCATATTTACTTAAGGTTAGTTTAAAAATTATTTTATTACAATATTTATTAATTATTATATATATACATACATATATAACTATATTCAATGAAGAAATGTCAATAAAAATAGTTAATATAAATAAGCGGAGAAAAGAGTTAGTATATAAGAATAATAGAATATTAACATATAATAATGTATAATAAATAATAAGTACCCACTATATATTAATATCAATATATATACTATATAAGTTAATATCTAATGCTAATAATATATACTAGTATACCTAATATAATCCTTATACATAATATTCCATTAATATTTATTATTATATTTAAGGAATTAGGTAAATAAATACCATACTA
>APFE031594295.1:361785-377768 GCA_000404065.3 Pinus taeda | reverse complement strand
TTATTTATATTAACTATTTTTATTGACATTTCTTCATTGAATATAGTTATATATGTAGTTATATATATAATTAATATATAATGTAATAATCTGATTTTTAAACTAACCTTAAGTAAATATGGTACTTATTTACCTAATTGATCTTAGTTCCATAAATATAATAATTAATATTAAGTATGAAGATTGTTATTTTTAAGAATTTAAATAAATAAACTATTATTTTATTTTATTTTTTTCACCTAGTTTAACTTATTTCCACAAATAAAATAGTAAATATTGGGAATAATAATAACAATAAGAATAATAATAATTTAACAGGGTCCTTGGGTCAAAATTAGACGTTAATTGGTTTTAGTTGTTGGAATCTCTGCTCGAACTATTTAACGCGCTAGACTAGATCTGTCTCTTCAACTTGTCCTGACAATGAACCACACTAGTTGGTTCGAAACGCGTTGGCAAAGGTCTTTCTTTATGTGATTTACGCCGAAATTCTTCTTATACTTAAATATCATCATAAAACATTGTCAAAAAACCTCATGAACAATGGGAGGATCGAGAATAAAGTCATGCAATGTTTATCACATAAAAACATAATTTTTAAGCTTGCATCTATCCATCTCCAAGCTTTCTATAAAATATATGTGGAAGAACTTGAAATATGCATCTCCATTCTGCTCTAAAATCTTACCACGTGCCTCGATCTTGTTGCGCTCCTAATTTGTTAGGTTCATTCTCCATGGAGTTCCTTTCCCTGTAAATATGAGAACACAAGACTTTTCCAAAGCTTCCCTTCAACTGCAATACTTCCTCCAACATGGGAATGAGTGTGTGCATGTGACATATTGTTGCTTCATTAAACCCATTTATAACAAGGAGAGAATCACTAAAAATCTTAAGTTATTTTCAGTTTGAAAAAATGGTTTTCATGTAAATATAATACAACACCTCCCCCACATTTACCTTTAGCCTAAGAAGCATTGTTGAAGTATTCCCAAAGACAAGAATGGTCCACCACTTCAGGAAAGATGTACCTTAGTCTATGGGATTCAGATGTTTCCAAGATCAAATCATAAATAGCCAATTAGTTTGATTCCACTTTGTCAAGGGTTCTAGCCTTATCCTCGAAGATTACATGGTTCTTGACTCACCAAATCCCCCAATTAATAATAAGCAGAATATTCTAAGGTTCTTAGGAGAAACATTTCCCACCAGTGTTTTCATGCTTCAATATGTGATATACATTACCATATCAAATTCAAAGATAAAGAGATTTGGACATTGTTCCATACAATCTTGGTAAAGGGGAAATCCAAAAACAGATGGGAAGTTGTTTCTTGTGTTGCTTTACATAGGGGGCACCAGCTCGGACCAATGAAGCATCTCTTCTTTGTGTTTTCACCGATAGGAAGCTTATTTTCAAGAATACACCATTGAAAAAGGCACAATTTTGTTGGGTAACTGAGCCTCCAGAGCTTCTTCCACCACTAAAATAGCATTATAGGCTCCTTGTTTGCCATAATAAATAGATATCCAGTTTTGGAAGCATATTCCCTTGGGGAGAATGGACTTGACACAAAATATCTTCCTTGTCACACAGACGAACATGAGATGCATTGAAATATGTTGTGTAATTCTGCCACTACCCAATCCATTTAGGTGGCAAATTCAACATAGCAACATCCATCCAAACCTGTGCCTAGGTGGATGTTTTGTCCAGATCCACAATTTGATTAAGATTTATAAGCCCCTTTCCGTGTAGAAAAACCACCATCTCCTGTGGAAGAATTAAATTCTCCCCATAACCGATCTAAGCATCTTGACGAATTCTGACACGATCACCAAAGATAACCTTCCATGCTAAACCATGTTCAATCACACCAAAAGACTCAATGACAACCTTGCAAACTAACCAAACATTTGGCTTGTGCTTGTTACGGGATTTCATCCAATCTTCTATGGATATAGGAAATATGTATTATCTGACAACAAAACCAGTCCATAAACTTTCTGTAGATAATAACCTCCATCATATCTTTGCTACCAATGCTTTGGAAAAAGACACAAAAAATTCCAGACCCCATCCACCCGATTTCTTTAGTAGAGAAATTTTCTCCCATTTGACCCATAGAAAAAAAAATTCCATCCTTTGACCCCAGCCATAGAAATTTACAACAAATTTTTTGAACGAAATTGAGAATTCATTCTGGAATCCAATATAACTACATCCAAAATAACAATATCACCTCTAAGATTGATTTGATAAGCAACAGCCTGCCTTCCCGAGAGAGTCGGTTGAAGCTCCACACTTTGAGCCTTTTTATCTTTGCCAACTGCCAATGTGAGTCGACCTTCCTATAATCATTAGGCTTAAGATAAAATCCCAAATATTTAAGCCCTTCCTCAATATTATTTATTTGAAAAGGAAAGAGGTTTTGACCATTAATAAGTTCATCTCTAGACAATCCCACTACAGTGAAGGTTGATTTCTACAAATAAACCAACATACCTGTTGCTTTTTCAAAAAGAGATAGACAATATTTTATTTAGGTTAGATCTCTCCTAGTTCCAACGCAGAACAACAAAATGACATTGAGAAACAACAAATGAGTAATGTTCAGATATCTAGCTACTGAAACGCCTTTTAAGTCACCCCTTCTCTTCGCTTATCCCAATAGCCTGCTTAGTCCCTCTACTACTAGAAGGAATAACAATGGAGATAGCAGGAAGCCTTGCCAAAGACCTCTTTGAGCATGAAAAACAAATGAAGCAGATCCATTGATAAGCATTGCAATGGAGACTGAGGTTATACAACACATGATCCAATTTATGAATATTAACCTAAGTGTGTTAATAGTATTCCAATACAAACCTAGCTAGCCCTATCATATGCTTTAGATAGGTAGATCGTGAGCATCATACATTTTAGCTTCTTCGTTTTTATGTTGTGGTTGCCCTCCTCCATGACCCCTATGGCCTCATGGATCTGCCTTCCTTCCAAGAAAGAAAATTTCTCCTTTGAAATATTCTAGGAAAGAACTAGCTTCAATCTATTAGAAATTATCTTTGTTGTAATTTTGTATATGACGTTGTCGCCTAATAAGATCACCCTAAATTCATCAAAAGAGTGAGCGGAGTCGAATTTGGAGATCAAATCTATGAAACAGGAGTTACAAGCATCATACGTCCATCCAGACTATCCACAGTCCTCAATAAATTTGATGAGATCCTCCCCAAGTATATTAAAAAAATCAGTGTAGAATTCAATCGACCACCCAACGGGGCCTGGGCTTTTGTCTCACTAGAAATTGTGCAAGACCTTCTGCAGCTCCTCCTCAGAAACCAGTTCCATGAGGGAACTCTTAGCATTATCATCAGCGAACCATCGAAAATGTCCATCAAAAGCAATCACTTTAGCTAGAGAGATGTCATAGGGAGCTTTGAACAATGAATTAAAGTGACTTATTCTCAATTTGGCTAGAGCATCAAAATTATTTTCCTGGCCCCCATTCAGATCATCAAGGTCCTAGGCAGTATTCATAGCTTGACGCTCTTTAGCATATTGCTAAAAAAAAAAAAAATTGACTTCTTGTCCCCACTTTTCAACCAAATCCCCCTAATTCTTAACCTTCAATACTCCTCTTGTTCCTCCAATAATCTATTTCTAGAGGCTTCAAGCTAGATAATTCTTTGCTTAGATTCCTCATAATGAATAACCACCTCCCCCCTCCCCGCAGCCGCCTCCCCCGCCCCCTTGAGGATCTTCTAATTGCTCTTGCTCTTGATCCACCTTATTCAGGACCTCAGAGTCTCTTTTATTTTACTCTTTTTCTCATTAAATGGTGGCTCTTTTAATTCTTGTGAGGTTATTCGCAAATTAAGCCAAAATTGAGCCTTCCCTATCTAAGCTACAGGGGATCCAATTATCCACCATTAGATTTCAAAAGGACTCATATTTTATCCCATAAATATAAAATTATAAAATTAACTTTAAGCAAAATTACCTTTCTTCTCATAATAGCAAATTACTTTTTAATTTTGTTGAAAATTATATTACCCATCTTTATATAAAATACTAAAATATAAAAACAATATAACATATATAGTATTTTAAATAAATTTTAATTTAATTAAGGTTACAAATGATGATTAAATAAATCATTATCATTTACAAGATAATGCTTATTTCCGTTGTTGTTTGGCATACATAGATTGTCCACTATCTGCGAACGTAATCTCACCCCTTGGTGTACAACCTAGCTTAACTTCACTTTTGATTATATTTAAACTATTCAATGTTTTAATTTTTTAATTAAGCATAACCTTAAAAACTTAAATAATAAGTAACATTATCTTCTTCCCACTTCGTATACAACTTGTCTTGACTTCACTTTTCATTAAATTTGATGGTAACATAAATAATTTTAATTTTAATTTTTTTAATTAAATCTAATACGTAAATTTTAATATAATTAATTAAAATTCAAATCTTTTTTCAATGTTTGAAGATAAGGATATTTTAAATATTTCAATGTCATTAAAATAACTTATTTCTTTGGCATTTAGATTTCAAAATTCTAAAGATGCCACATTCTCAATTTCAAAATAGATACTCCTATAATTAAGAAAAGGTTGTTGACTTTGGTAGCTAATATACGCCGAATGGAAGATGATTGTTATTAAGAAAATATTGTTAGATCCCTTACCACCTTCAAATGGTACCAGATGTTCCTTGTAAATCCAATGTTATATGTTCCTCGTAATTCTAAAGATCACAGTGCAGTGTATGTAACCCCATTGATTACATGTTATGGTTCCATGAAGGCGTGCAAATATAGTCAGGGTTACATGGATGGTACCACCAGCAACGCTATCCCTTATATCCGGGAAAATATAACCTTGAATTCCATCAATGAGAAATCTATGTTGATGGGGAAACAACGGTATTGATATGATACAAAATGGAGAATCAACCTGTTGATTCACCTATGAGCTTTGGAGGCGTTTTGGAATTAGGTCAAGCTTTCAGGATTAGGTCAATCTTTCACTTCATTTTCTCAACAAACTCTCCCTTTATATGGAGACAAGTTTTATTTCTACTTAAGAGACTATTTGGATCCCATCACAGTTGAAAACTTACTGGCCTTCAGAGGTATCCTCCAACAATCCTCTAAGTTTTTAAAGAAGTGTCCCCACATTTAAAACTCACATTTATCCTAAGCACTGATCTCTAGGGGATGATTGAAGTTGGATCATTTATATAAATATAATAATATTCAAGCTAAATCCTTTGGTAACCATTGTCACAAATTTAAGAAGTTATGCATGGCACATAAGTTTAGGGTTTGAGGTTTCTTGGTTTCTATATAATATTATAAATGAACCGTCTAATTTAGTAGACTAGGCAATGACATGAACGGTTGTTGATGTTGATCCTGAAGGTTCAATCCATTTTAGTAATCATGAGTTTACCCATGGTGAGACATACTCACAATCTAGTTCACAATATGATTGTTAGGTTAACATACCCCACAATAAATTATATGCCTCATGGAAGAGTCCCACAACTTTGGAGTCTTCATTTAAGCAATATGAGATGGATTTTAATTTAAGTAACAACTTTTTCACAAATTTGCAGCCAAGACATATCCATGGTAATATTCTATAGCTTGTTAATTATCATGTTAGTGATGATGGTGTGAACTAAGATTTGGTTGAATACAACCTACATTTGCATTCTCATTCCACCTTTGTATTTGGTTTGGATTCAAGACAAGATCTGCAACTCTACAAGTCTTTTAGGGATGGTACATGGATATATCCCTTAGTCCTTGTGGGATGTTACAATGGAAAGGATTTCCCTATTAGAGACCCATTGAATGCTAATATATTGTTTATCATGACATCATGGGTCAATATGAAGTGATTGGGACACGAAGTGTTTTTCTGGTTATGAGAATCATTATAATGGAGAAATCAAAACTGTGGAGAAATAAAATCAGTGTTCCGTATTAGCCCATTTATTAATCCATCTTATTCCAATTAGCAATCGCATTAATCATACTGACAGTTCCTTAAGAAAAAACATAAATGTTAAATGCATAAGACAAGCCAAGACAAAAGAACACAAGGATATGACACCAACTATGGAAAAATCCCAAGAAGGGGAAACCCTTGATTAATTCTTCTTATTATCAATATCAAATCTTCAAAGAGAGCGAGAGAGAGAGAGAGAGAAAGAGTACAATAATTCAACATCCATATTGTTTTGTTAATTTGAAGATCCAATATCACAGCGTTTAGAAAAATAGGTGACCCAACCAATACCACAAATCGAGCACTCTGTCAACAAAAGACAAGTTCAGCCTCATCCAAAGGTCAATGATGGTTATGGCATCAACAAAGTGATCTTTATTGAGCTTGGACTTCTTCATAAAAAGATTAAATCCTTATAAGGGTTTATTGGTTTATTGCTACAATTAGTTTACATACCTCCACACCTCCTTTTAGGGTTGTGGCTCTTCTACTAGTAATGTTGATCATCCTCTCAGGTTGATCTGGGCTAGATTCAGCACTCAATATTACCACAAGGCTCTTTGTTTGTCAATGTAATGACTTTGGCCAACCCTACGCAATCTTAAGCTCTTGTTTGACCCTTGATTAAACACCTGAAGTTTGTGGTGCCTAAATCAACCTTACATTATTGTGGCCTACCTAAATGAGTGAAACATTATCGTCAATAGGCTTGTAACATCTCCTAAATAGTCTTGAGGTCTACAGCTTCTTTCCTGAGGGATCTCTTCCTATAGAGGATGATGAAAGTTTCCTAGAACAATTATTCAATTAGCCCAAGTTAGCCCTTTACATATTCATTCTTATTTTCCTAAGAAATGTGGCCCACTGTCCAGCAAGGTAAGGTTTGTAGTTGCGGCCATATTGGAGGAGAGTTTCCACATCATAGTACATACCCAAACACACCAGACTATCACTTGTTCCTGTGGTCATCCTCAGAGAAAACATGGACCTGCAATAAGAGAGTGATATGCCCAGATTCTTCCATGCCTAGTCCCCAATCAATCGCATTGCCTCATAGATATATCATCACAAGAATGAGAGCACAAGAATGTAAAAATGGGATTAGAAACCACTCCTATATATACAAATTGTTGGGTTCAAGAGTCATGCCATTTGGGCTTCATGAGACTACATTAGGGTGAGGCTGACCTTGAACATTTGCACATGAGATACTTTTAATTCAAAAACACATTTTTCCTTAACCAAATTTGGTGATATTTAGGTCAATTTTGATCTTCTCGAGAAGAGGAATTTAATGCAATTATTATGTCCATCAAATGAGTTGTCCAATGTTGAATGTGGCCCTAGTTTCCAATTTTAACTCTCCCTCTCAAATAGGGATAATTCCACCTGCCAATTTATCCAATCATGTCATCCAGTCATCATGAACTATCCTGACGACCCGCAACATCTTTGTATCTCTCCTCATCTCTACTTTGTTGAATACTGATATGAATAATGAAGAAGAATCGATTGAGAGTGGATCATAAGACCTTTCCACCCTCCACTAACAAAATTCAGTCCACTTAACCAAGGGTCGAACCCCAATAAGGCTTGATCTCAAGTGATCAAGTTGTTGAACATCATGCATCCTAGACATAGGGAGTACGATAGTACACAATGCATCCATCAGTAGTGCCACGGTCCCTGTCCACTTTTCCCAACTCATTGGCCAGATGAGAGGTACTTCCCATGTGTCTTGGACTACATGGGTAGGATGATACTGAAGAAACAACAAGGAAAGAATATATCACATCCGGCTCACAACCACACGTAGGGAAAGGATGAACCGCATTCTACAGTCACATATCAAAACCATCGTAGGGAAAGGATGAACCACATCCTATAATCACATATCACAACCATGGTAGGGAAAGGGTGAACCACATCCTACATGCATGTTAACCGTAAATCGTAGGAAGGATCCTACACATGGGGAAAGGATGAACCACTTCCTACCGACATGTCAACCATCAGTTGTAGGTAATGAGAATCCTACAATTGGGGAAATGATGAACCACGTCCGACCGACATGTCCATACGTGAGAACCAACAAATTCCTATATGCATCTCTCATTGGGGTATCTGTAGGAGAAGGTGAACCACTCATATTGCTCATATGCCATAGGAGAATGTGAATCACTCATCCTATGCATATCTCATCAATCGTAGGGGAAGGTGAACCACTCACCCTATGTGTCATTTATCATCATGAGGTATCATAGGGGAAGGTGAACCATTCACCCTGTAACTAGTGAACCTATAAGGGAAAGTGAGCCACTCACCCTATGGTCACTCATAACATCAAGAAGTACCCTAGTTCCCTAGGAGCTCCCAATTCTCAATGTTCAACTGAGATCCTCATAGTAATATATTTCCATAACTTCCAACCTCTTTAGTAGTGAAAACCATACATAACTCTGAGTGCATATAATAATGGGGAAGATTGCGCATATAGGTTGATACCCACCCTTACTAATATGGGAAGCCATACCAATATTGTTCTATCTGAGATTTGATAACATACATATGACTGAAGCAAGAGACATGTCGATGAGGAGATCATATAATTGAGACAATATCGTAATGCAAAGAATCATGTAGCAAGACCATATGCCATTATAGTCAATCATATACCATATGTTATTACAATGATACAAATGTATAATTATACCAAGAGAAAGATCATAATCAGATAGTGAACGTTCAATGATGCAGTGTCAATATTGTTGAGATACGTATTCAAAACATTATTGATATGCGAGTTGAGGTATCTATTGTGATGAAGGAGCATACCATTGTTCGAGAGTAGAGTACAAACTTATACCTTCAAGAGAGAGAGATCTAAGACATAGGTATTGAGAAACTTTAACATTGTTCCAGAATTCTTCTAACTTGCATATTCTCCAAATGAAGTGGCCCTAAAATAGTCTTAGAATCTCGACCTTGAATGGTCATTACAGTTAAATAACTTAGCAACTGCCAGAAATCCATCCTTCCTTATGTTGTACATCAATTAGGTCGTTTGCACTTATTATTCCACTTCATTTTGTCTTATCTTCAAACTTCAGAGAGGGAGTAGATCATGGATACTTTGACAACAAAATTCTTTCGGTGATTTCTTTCACTTCCACTCTAGTCTTGGGCTTGTCCTCAATTGTGCTATGATTCTATGTTAATTTTGATTAGCATTTTCTTTGCTTAGGAAAATTACTTCAGTGTTCCATATTGGCCCATTTATTAATCCATCTTATTCAAATTAGCAATCACATTAATCATACTGACAGTAACTGAAGAAAGGACATAAATGCTAAACGAAAAATACAAGCCAGGATAAAAGAACACAAGGATATGGCAACAGCCAAGGAAAAACAAGTTAAGGAGCAATGATAATATTTCCATTCTCAAAGCCAATAAGGGGATTTCAACCATGGTGATGAAAAAAGAGGATAACACTAGCAAAATTCATGAGCATTTGAATAAGAGCAGTTGTTATGAGAAGCTTGTTAAAAATACTCTCAATATAATTATGAAAAATATGTTTTTTTTCCTTAATAAGTCTTGTTTGGATGAATATACTAAGAGGGAACTCGTACCAAAATGTACACTCATTCCAAGAATTTATGGGTTACCAAAGATCCATAAGGAAAATACCCCCCTTAAAGCCATTGTCAATACCTGTTGGGGCTCCTCCTTATCTTCTAGCCTTTAATTTGGATAATTAGCATAAGACATATGTTGGTAGGATTGATTCATTTATCAAATATTCAAATCCCTTTGTTAGTGGGATCAAGAATCATAATATGAATCAAAATGTCATCCTTCTTAGTTTTGATGTAGCATCTCTCTTTACCATGATCCCTATTAATGAAGCAGTTCAAGTAATTGCAAATGTAACTAATCCTAAGACATCACAAATTGTGAAGATTTGTCTTAGAACCATTTTCTTCAATTTCCAAGGTGATTTGTATGAGCAGATCTATGGATTTTCTATGGGATCCACACTCTCTCCTATTGTAGCTAATCTCTTCATGAAGTGTTTTCAACACCAAGCTCTTAATTCTTCACCTACAAAATTTAACTTTTGGGATATATTCATGGAAAATACTAATATCAAGTGGCCTCATGGCAAGGATAAATTCAAAAAAATTGTGGAGCATATGAATAGTCAAATAGGTAATAAACCCCATTTAAGGTATACACTTGTCTACAGGAAAACAACCCTGTTAATCAAATCCTTTATATTTCTTCTAGCTCAAGAGAAGACCAAGTTCCACAAAAATGAAGTCTTATCCTCCTCCATCATCCCTCCTTTATTTACTTCACTTGTTCCATCATCGAGACTACATGAATCCCCAACCTCAACCTGGATCCCCTCCCACACTACTATGATCCGAACTTAAACAAGAACACAACAAATTACATATATAACCATAAATACAAATATGTAGCAAAATAACACTTCATTTCATTAATATCAGAATACTAAAATATGCTTACAAACATAATGGAAATAAACTAGCTTGGTCGATGGTAGCTTATCTCCGAGAAGAGCTGTGGTGGCTACATGCTTATGAAATGTGTTACAATGAGGCTCAAGGGACTATTTATTATTGAATAATAAGGGGAAACCCTAAAAACCAAAACATGAACTCCAGGAGATGGAATGACAAGAGTTTGTGGGCCTCGTTGGGGTTAGTTGGGCAGACAAAATCCCAAGATCGTAACTGGTCATATTACCTCAATTTGGCGTGTATGATACCTTGTTGGAAAGGTCTCTTTGAGTACTTCAAGATTAGTGGCATACCCCTATGTAAGGCTATGATTCTGTTGCGGGCCTCAAAAAACTTTGTTAGGGAATCAAAATTGCTCCAAAAGTTCAAGACCCGAAAATCTACTAAAAATAGTAAATGCTGAAATAAACAAGGAAACAAATTAAACTAACTAGAGGCATAGGTGGAATAGGTGGGTGGACACTAATATGCACTTGGATCATTCCTCCCTCCTTAGGAAGAAATGGTCCCCATTACATGCAGAGCCTCCATGAGGTGAGGAAATTTTCTGTTGAACCTAGTCCCTAGTGAACCACTTGCCCTGGTGAAGGATTTGGTTTGCTTTGACAACTTGATATAGTTGGATCCTATGTTGGCGAGTGTTCTTGATATACATCTACATGAGATGATCAGTTGTGGCTTGTTCCATGTAGTCTGGGTTTATCTTTGTTGGTGTGAGTTGTTCTGCAATTTCATATGTGTCCAACAATGGTGGAAAGTATGGTCGAAGGCGGTCTACATTGAACATTAGGTGCAGATCAAGGAATGGTGGGATGTTGAGCTCAAAGGAATTGTCCCACACATCCTTGGTGATGGTGTATGGCCCATATCAAAGTGGGTGAAGCTTGCAGTAGGGTCCAGCGAGGCGCTCCTACTACAAATGTAGCCAAACTTTGTCGCCCACCTGGAACTTGTACAACGCTCGATGTTGATCATGGTGTTGCTTGTACTTGGCATTGGCTCTATCCAATATATCATGGAACTTCTTCTAGATGTGTTGAATGCACTCAATGTCGTTGTTATCTATGTCAGCTTCAAACTGGACGTGAGCTGAATCTGCCTGAGTAGCTGCAAATGGCATTGCCACATAAATGGGACATAATGGTTGAAATCCCAACCCAACCTGAATGGGGTTATGGCTCGTTGAGCTATGGAGAGCTTTGTTGTAGCTGTGTTGGACATAGGGGAGGCTTTCATCCCATGCATGTGCATTATTCAAGTTGTACATGCGTAGAATATGTATAAACATCATGTTGATGACCTATGTTTGGCCATCAATTTGGGGGTGGAATGTCGTGGACTTAGTGAGTTTGGTAACCAGCATAGACCAGAGACTTGACCAAAATGCACTTAAGAATTTGTTGTCCTAATCTGTGATAATTATTGTGGGATAATCTATCGACAACCATGAAAATTCAGTCATTATCGTGCTTACTAGAAGGCCCGACATATAATCCATGGAGATGGGTTCCCAAGGTCAACTAGGTGTAGGTAGAGGAGTGTATAGGCCTTGCTTCTAGATAGTTGGTTTGGAAATGGCGCAGGCGATGCAGGATCTAATGTACTTCCCAACATTCTTGCGAAGTTTCGGCCAATAAAAATACTTCTGCAGTACCGCCACTTTTTTCTCTACTCCGAAATATCTAGCGACCCCACTGTAGTGTGCCTCCCAAACAATCTTGGCACGCTCAATTGAAGGAACACATATGTGTCCCAAGTGGCATAACAATGCTTCTTGGAGGTGAAAATTTGGAACTTGCTTCCCTTCCAGGAGTGTTTGATATGTGTTGCTGAATTCTGGATCGCTCTTGTAAATATGCGGCCACCTCAAAGTCTCCTACCCACAGGAGTCAAGCACGGTGATCAGTGCCATGACTGGTGGTCAACTGAGGTAGTCTACGAAAATATTGTTGTTTCCCTTATTATACTTAATATTCAAATGAAATTGTTGCAGGTATGTGGACCATTTCTGATAGCGATCGTTCTGCAACTTCCCTTGTGTCTGTATGAACTACAAGGGTTGGTGGTCTGTGTGGATAATTGTTTCCTTTCCCATAATGTAGTGCTTCCATTGACGGCATGCCTGCACAATGGAATACATTTTTTTGTTGTAATTGGGATACTTTCAGACTGTGTCTGAAAGTGTCTCATTATGGTAAGTGATCTAAATGTTGGGAAAAAATGTTAATGCTATGAAAGCTCCCTCATCAGTATTAAAAATGTGTGTTTAGGATCATCTTAAATTAACTAAAATGTGAAGGATTATCTGTGAGTGTCTTTTACGAGAAATTTATGAGATTAATTAGTTGTTTAAAACACATATATATAGAGTAAATCGCAGAGAAATAAAACACAACAAACTCATAAAACAAAGTTAATAAAGGAGTTTACCCCTCCTGGGCTACATCTCCTTGGACCTGCTTCAATCGTTAGGCCTTCTTTGCATTAATGGCCAATTCTCTGATTACATGCCCCTACAATGATCAAATGGATTTGCAACCTGCTCCATTGGATTCAGAAGACCCAAAAAATACTCTTCAAGCTCTGCAATTAGACTTCCTCTGATCTAGGCTTTACCTCCTCTCTTGGTGGCCCTAGGCTTCCTTAAACTTCAACGTACAAAAATCACGTACATAAGTGCCTCTGCAACCTATTCCATTGTGTTCAGAGCATCCAAATCATCTAGGAATGACTCTTTCTGAGCCAAAATTGGTCGAATTTAGCCAAAGTTATGACCTCTTCAATTTTCCCTATGAAAACTCCACCAAATCTGGAGAAACTCCAGTTAAATCCACAAAAAATGGAGGAAGTGTTGAATTTAGCGGGCCTGCCAAACTTCCACCAAATTAATCCTGCAATTAATTAAGCATAAGTATGGGTTAATTAATGCTAATCTCGTTTAATCCATGCGGTTAGTGTTAGTGCCCACCGGTTTGCAATGTTGGTCACATGGGGAGGTTAATGTTAACGGTTTACCTCCAAACTTTCAGCATTAACATTTAAATCCATAATGCACCCCACGTATGTTAAGAACCATGGTGGTGGCATAGTGGTAATGCTTGGTGCTTGTGCGGGCAAGTTCATGGGTTTGAATCCCCGGCCTGCCAATAAACTTTTGCATGACCTTTGAGAGGGCACGTGGCGGCCTTCGGGCTTGCCACGTGTTAGCCTCTCATTGGACCACCTCAGATGCCCTAGACCAATCCAATCCCAACACTTGTCACAACACAATTGAGCCACTTGTGGAAATATTTTGGGAATATTCTCAGCAATATTACCTAGAATATTCCTTTTGCTGATTGGGTTGTACGGATGCCTAGTCAGCATCCCAATTAGCATGTACCCAAAATTTGCTTGTTTGATCAAATGATCAGAACGCGATATCTTTCTCATATGAGCTCCGTTTTGAGTGACATGAGTTTCATTGGGATCGTATCACCAAGACAAACACGGTCATTCAGTTTTTGATCGATTCTAAGCACTTTGATTTTTGAGCAAATTTTTTCCCCTAATCCAGATTTCGATCACTCCTTCCCACTAACAGGCTTTGGACCCACAAAGGTTGGTTATCTCATGAGAGTTGAATACTCTTCTCCTTCCTAAGTTCTATCAGTTGATTCTACTTGGAAAAATATCTATGACAACCACTTGGGTTCATTAACATGCCTTGCCTTGCAAATGGCTTGGCACTTCAACCAATGTTCTCCTTTTACTGCTGACCCAATCCAACACTTGTTGGTTGCTTGCTAATTAAACATCCTACTGTACCAAATCAATCCCTCGGTGCTTGAAAAGATTCCTAATGGCTTTCCCACTGAGAATTATGTTCCTCCTTTGCAATGCATGCATTCGATGCAAGCTTCTCCTTGGAAACCACTTTTCCAAGTTAAGCCCATCAAAGTGAACTACGAAAATGAGTTCCAATATGAGTAAGAAGAATATAGAAATGACCATTATTTTAACTCCACAGTTCCAAATTCAACATCTAGAAGAATTCATTCGCCATCTCTTTCGTTTCTTGGCATCAACACATCAAATGCATTGTAGACCATTTGATATTTTACAAGGGCTGCAAAATGAATTTTGGCATTTTTTTCCACTTTCGCTTCTTGATTCCATCATCCTCCAGTATTAAAATGTTGCTCATGTCATTATTTGAGAATGAAGGCTAATCATGAGCCTCTTGCTCAAGTGTGGACCTTCCAAAATCTTGCGACATCTTGTCATAAGAAACACCATTAACCTTGAAAAACACTCATGTAAGAATATAATTTGACGACCTCTTCCTTTTGCTTCTTCAAAGCAACAAATGTCACATCATGCGAACATTGCCATGTACTCTTACATCTTGGTGTATAAACCATCGACTAAACACAAGTCGACAAAACATGCTTCTTCAAACAACTGGCTTTCAAGTCAAGCAAAAGCATGTACAACAACTTGATGATTTTCAACAAGAATTCCACATTCTCATGAAACAATTTGTCACAACTCCCTTTCATCTTTGGAGACAAAATAAACTCTTCCAAGTCGACATAACATACATGTAACAATGAATCAACCACACAAGCTGAGACTCATGCATGTGCAAATGATCAACATTCTCAAGTTGACAACATTCATATTAACAAAGCAATCAACCAACACAAGTCAATCACTCATGCATGTTCAAGCACATTGAAACTATTGAAAATTCCATTGTTCAATACCATGAGCCAATGCCATGGCTCATCAATACCAAATGTCTGAAAAACCATAACTTATTCCATATGACACTTGTTCATATGACATTTTTTAAATTAATGAATTTAATTAAAAAAAGTGTAACTACTTTAAAAATAAATCTCACTGTTTGATTTGTATATACTACTAAAATTATTCTAAAATATTTTATGGAGGTTAAATCTCTACTATTCACATAATAATTATTGATAATCAAATTAAAATTGTATAAGCTCTATTCTAAAACAAGTGTAATATGCATTGTTGTTGCTTAGTATCTGCCTCTTATGCAAAAAGTAGAGAACCCTTATGGCATGAATGTGTTTATATAACTTAGCTACATTAAGTGCATGATTTAAGCACCATAACCTTGGTGGAGGAGAAATCAAATTGCTAATAATCTATTGGTACATAATAACATAGTTTTATGAAAAAATGGTCGTCAACAGTTAAATAATTAAACTATCAAAAAATATTATGATTAATAAAATATATTAATTGGAAAAAGGTGGAAAAACATTGCTATTAGAAATAATACAACAACTAATAGAAAGCAAGCAAGGAATGACTATAGGTTAATAAATATGATAATGAATGGAAAGAACATATTAATTATGGAAAAATCCATATATTTAA
>APFE031594295.1:315116-331727 GCA_000404065.3 Pinus taeda | reverse complement strand
CCACTCTTATTGTCTTTATAATGATGATTGAGTTATATCCTTTCTGACTGATATATAGTTGCATCTATTGGATTTTATGCTTGTATTTGTGTCGTTCTTTGCATGTGCAGGTGTCCGTTCACGAAAATCATGGGGATTGTGACTAGCCAGAGCAAAGGAACAGGAGCGACGACTCTTCTACAAGTATTAGCGTTGGAATCCAGGTAGGCCCTCGTCATCGATCTTTGATTTGCAATTAGGAACCTGCGTGTTAGCGTTTTTTGATTGTTGCTAGACCCCATTTGGGCTAGTGGGATCGCCTCTGTCCGCAGAGGGGATTTACCTATTCAACACCTGATATACTCCTTCTCCAGGAGACTAAGATGGAGGAGTCAGATTTCCTTCAGGTAAGTAAAAAACTTTGGAAAAAGAGTAATGCAACATCTGTCTCAGCCCGAGGAGCCTCCGGAGGGTTGGGAACGATAGCAGGTTTTCGCTGGTGTCTGAGGCATCAAATATCCATTGGACGATGTTAAAGATGCAGCATCTAATCACAAAAGAAATATTTTGTCTATTCAACATTTATGTACCGGTCAATGCTGGAGAAAAAAGATCTGCTGGGACTCATTAAGGCAGCAAGCAGATCTGGCCTATCTGGAAAATGTCATCATAGCAGGTGACTTGAACATCACGCTGCATTCTTCTGAAAAGTGAGGAAGTTGCATGGTGCGAGATCCAGCAAGGGAATGGGTAGCGGACCTCCTTTAAGACTGGGATTTGTTAGATATCAAGCCTGTCTCAGGTAAGTTTACATGGTCCAATAAAAGAATAGGTCCTGGACATATTTCAGCAAGGCTGGATAGATTCTTTGTGCATAGCTCCTTTCTTTTGCTTGGTTTAGATGCTAGCATGCACATTCTTCCTTGTAGCACCTCTGATCATAAGCCTATTAAGCTAAATCTTCGAGCTCACACTGATCTTGGCCCCATAACTTTCAAGTTTAATCCTTTGTGGATCAAGGAACCCAGCTTCTTGCAGATTGTCAAAGAAAGTTGGTCCCAGCCTGTCAGCGAATCTCCATTCTACATATGGGAAGAAAAACTCAAAAGATTGAAATCCATCCTAAAGTGTTGGGCCAAATCTCTTGCTAACCCAGTAGCTGAAAGAAAAAATATACAAAGTCAGCTTGACGCCCATCATTTGCTCATGGAAGAGGCACATATGTCTAGAGAAATTCTAGATAAAGAGGTTCAACTCCAACAACATTATCACAAAGCATGCCTAGCCGAAGAGGAAACGTGGAGGATCAAATCGCGTTGTCTTTGGCTTAAGGCAGGAGACAGAAATACCTCATTTTTTCACAAACAAGTTGAAGCTAGAAAATGTTTCAACTCCATAGCTGAAATTAAAGAAGACTCTACCATACACAAAGACTTTGCAAGGATTAAACATGTAGCCCATCTTCATTTCAAATGCCTGTATAGTGAAGAGGCGAATTCACATCAGAACTTTTTTCTACTAGACGGGGTTCCCACTTCTATATCTGTTGAGATGAATCATCATCTAGAAACCAAAGTCACAAATAAAGAAGTCAAAAGCGCTCCCTATGCTATGGACCCAGATAAATCCCCAGGTCCTGATGGGTTTTCCGCCCGATTTCTCCAAACTTGCTGGCACATAGTGGGGAAAGATCTCTATAAAATGGTTCAAAAATCACAAGCCTGCCAAAAATTAGGAGGAGGCACAAACTCCTCTTTCCTGGCTCTCATTCCCAAGGAAAAGGGTGCCAATTCTTTTAATAGATTTCGTCCCATCTCCCTTTCTAACACTGGTTACAAGCTGATCACAAAAATTATTGCTAACAGGCTGAAGCATATACTCCCTAAACTCATTCCAGAGAACCAAGGAGGCTTTATTCACGGAAGACATTTGGTGGACAACTTCATTCTAGTTCAAGAGGCAATCCTGTCAAGTCAGCAGCGCAAAGAACAAGGTATGGCTATCAAATTGGATTTAGCGAATGCCTTTGATCGAGTTAAACATAGCTTTCTTTTGAATGTTTTGAAAAAATTTGGTTTTGGGGTGAGATTTATCAATTGGATCCGGGCATGCATCTCGGAACCATGAATTGCTTCTTTAGTCAATGGTAGATCTGCTGGATTCTTTAAAGCTACAAGAGGACTAAGACAGGGCCGCCCCATGTCTCCTCTTCTGTTTTGTTGTCTAAGCATTTGTTCTCAGCTTCCATCTAAACAAAAAAATGCAAGATCAGGGGATTTCAGGGATCTCCATAGCGAGGGGGGTCCAAAACATAAACCATGCCCTATTTGCAGATGATACACTGCTTCTTGGGGCAGCTTCAACTCACTCTGCCAGAAGATTTAAAGAGGCACTTGATGAGTATTGTATGGAGTCCGGAAGCAGCCTCAACAAGGGTAATTGCCACACTTACTGCTGGAACACTTCACCCTCTCTGTTCAACTCCATCACCAGATGCCTAGGATTTGAGGCATCCTCAGAATGGACCTCGTTTAAATATCTGGGACTACCTATTTTTCTCAAGCGTGCATATAGCAAGGATTGGTTTCCTCGAGTAGAAAAATTTTAAATCAAACTTCAGGCTTGCGGATTTAATTGGCTAAACATGGCGGGCAAGACAATACTCATTAAAGCCGTCCTTAGCAGTCTCCCATTATATCAGTTCTCAGTGCTTCTAGCTCCTATTGGTATACTCCAGAAAATGGATCATCATATCAGAAACTTCTTTTGGAAAGGGGGTAAACACAATGAGAGGAGACTCCCACTGGTTAAATGGGAGACAGTCCTCAAGCCTCAGATGGAGGGAGGGCTTAATTTTAAGAAGCTCCCTCTGCAGAACATAGCTATGGGAGCCAAGCTCCTCTGGAGAATAATAGCGCCCAATCCAAGCTGGGCCTAGTCAGCACTTTGGATAAAATACTTTAAAGGCACGCGGATGAGATGTTTGGACAAGCCATTACCTCAAGGAACCTTGCCCTTTGTCAGCCTCTGCTCCAAAGCTGCCCCAATGATTCGGTCCAAAGCCTACTGGATTCCCGGAAATCGAAAAAAAATAAGCATATGGAAAGACCGCATCATGGACCACGATCCTATTGGCGATTGCCCAAACGTGAAAGCGCTGAAAGACTGGTTGGCGGCCTCTGGAAAAAACAACCTATGGGATATATCTTCATGGAACGGGCCTCATTGGGCAGGTTGGAGTCTGTCAGATCTGCCTTTAGACCTCCATCAAGAATCCATTCACCTCCACAAGCTTCTGAACGGGATTGTACCCTCGCATACCCGTAGAAAAGACAGGTGAGGCTGGGGTGCTCTATTGGCTGGCTATTCAGTTGCCCAAGGTTATGCGCACCTTGCATCAATCCCAAATGTGCCTCCTGATCCGGCCCCGTGGAAGGATGTCTGGGGTATCCCCTCGTTGCCCAAAATTGACATTTTTTGTTGGCTCTTATGCCACAGAAAAATTCTAACTGAGGACAATCTCGAGAGGCGGGGATTCTATGGCCCGTCTAGGTGCTCCTTGTGCAAAGAATATACGGAATGTGCCAAGCACCTCATCCTAAAATGCAATTTCTCTACGCAGGTCTGGAGAGAACTGATGGACTATTGGAACCCCAGATTCGAGCTCCCTGCATCTATAATAGACCTGTTCGCCACTTGGAAAAACAGCTATCTCGGTTCCTACCCAAAAAATAAAGTGATCAAAGTGGCCTGGTCATCACTGCTCAAAATTTATTGTTGGCAGATTTGGCTAGAGCGCAACAGCAGAATCTTTAGAAGCATTCAACACAATGCTAAGATGGTTGCGACCAAGGTAAAGATCCAATTAAAAGAATGTCTGGGATATCAAAAAGACGGCTCGAACCTCAGTCAGCTAGACATTGATTGGGGGACCCCCTTGAACCTACAACTTCACCAAACTGTCAGAAGCATGGTCCCTCATGAGGAATGGTAAATAAGGGGAAAAAATAGTGATGACTTTCAAAACTGGATCCCCAAGCAAAAGGTGCACTATTTCTTCTTTGACCGGGCAACAAAATGAAATCCTGGCAACGCTGGAGCAGGAGGAGTTATTAAAAACATTGATGGTATATCGATCCTCTAGTTTGCCTAGGGTCTGGGAATCAATTCCAGCATCCAAGCTGAAGCATTAGCCCTCTACCAAGGTCTCAAGTTGCTCTTGAAGCTGGAAATCAAGGAGGCAAATATTTTTGGGGACTCCAAAGTGATCATAAAACTCATGGTGACCAATTCTACACCGCGGGACTTAAGATTAGCAAGGCTGATACAAAGAATCAGAAGCGTGGCGAAGCTGTTCCAAAATCTGAAATACTTTCATGTGTTGAGAGACAACAACAAAGAAGCGGATCTTGAAGCCAATAAAGCTGCACAGCTCTCTACCGGGGCAATGAAAAGAGACGGGGACGAAACATGGGATCTAATTCCTTAAATCATCCCAGCAGATATGTTTTTTGTTTGATTCTAAAGCAGTTTGTTTGTATATTCAAGCTTGGGAAAATCATAGAAATAAGCTCAATTCCTGATCCCAAAAGGCGCTGGAGGGGAACACAAGCCTCATAGTATCTCAGAAGGTCGATTCCATTTGGATTGGGCCCATCCCTATTGTAATCAAAAACCTGATATTCAAACCGCTCCATCAATACAATCCATAACCGTTCTTGTGAAAAAAAAAAATATTATTAAAAATAAATATGATAATAGATGGAAAGAAAATATTAATTATGGAAAAATCTATGTATTTAAAAAAATGATAATTAATTTATGTGAACACTTGGTGATTAGATGGTTTTTTATTTTATTTTTCTAAACAATTTTTAATTCTGATTTTAAACCACATCAAATTAGTCGTCCACCAATCGAAATTAGAAATTCAAATTTTGAAAATTCAAAAAATAATTTTCAATTTCTAAAATAGTTAATTTTTATATTTAATTTTACCAAAACTTTAATAAACTTTGCAAGAAGTTTTTAAAATTTTTAAAATTAATTAGAAGTCAAAGCATTTTGACCCAAACTGATTACTACATACTTTGTCTTCTACTCCCCAAGAAATTTATAATCTAATGAATGTTGACAAGAACATCCTAGATGTGGTTATTCTATTTGGATTATGTTGACATTAAACTTCAACAACAAACCTTGCTAAGGTTGGCCCCTAAAATTAATTTAATTAAATATTGAATCTCAAGTGCAGGTTTGCTCCAAAAATGACAAGTCGACCTTGTTTTAGAATAACTCGACTAGTATAAATAAGGGTCACTTCAACCCTATTTTGACCTTCACTCGTCCAAGCATCAAGGAGAGGAATTTAGATCTAAATAAAGGACAACGTACGTCATATCCCATGAACCTTAAAGAGAATTGAAGGCAGAATTACTTGGTTCTTATCTCTAATTTTGGGAAAGGCTATTGGTGTTTTTTTTTCTAATCATATTTTGAGAGAATTTTGAAGTTATCTTTTATTGGAGTTCGACCCTTTTTTGTAGCTTGAACTTGCCCTGAACTCGACCTGACCTAGCCTCAGAATTTGTCCTCTTGACAACCTCTAAATTTAGCCTGGGGAGTCTGTGATTCGGTCTGTGGTATTTCAACCCCTCGTGGCTTACAAAATTTTGACCCTGAGACAATAAAGTCAGCCCCCTGTCACAACTTTGGTCCTGAAGTAAAGGGGTATATTTGGCCCTAGTTTTTTACCTTATTTGGAGCAATCTTTGGATCAATTTTTAAGGATACATTGGATCAATTTTTGGATAGACATTGCATCATTTTTGGAGACCTTTGAAGAAGCCCTAGAAGCCTCCCTTGAAACAAAGTGAAGAATATTTATGAAGTAGACTTGGTGAGTTTTTAGAGCAAAATTTTGAGCAGAGCTTGAAATATCTTTCTAAATCAGATTTGAAGCTTACCTGGAGCATATTTGGAGTTCACTTTGGATTTTTTGGGCTAGTTATATAATAGTCATTGAATACCTTTAAAGCAACTTCTTTGGAACATTCTTAAAGACCTTCTGAGTAGGCTTTAAACCATGTTTGAGTTCATTTTTGAAGTAGATTGGGAGGCACCTTTGAGCAAGTTTTGAAGACATGTGTTTGAGATATCCTAGTGCAGACTTTGGAGACATTTCTTGAGCAGGCCTTGGACCAATTATGAAGTTTATTGAGGAGACATTAAACTAGAATTTCAGAGACCCCTAAATCAAAATTATTGAAGCATCTTCGAAGACCCCTGTAGCAGACTTGACGATGCCTCTTGAAGCATATTTTGAAGACCCTTTCGGAACAACTATTGAAGATAGTGTTTGGAAGTATTTTGGAGAGAGTGGGGCCTAAATTAGCTTAAGAGGATTGGAGTTCTCATATATAGATCAGGTTGAAGCCTGACTTAGATTGAGAGGTTTGGAGTCCTCATTCAAGGTTGGAACCTTGAAAGAATTTAAATTTTGTAGAGCCAAAACTTGAGGATTAGAGTCCTCACCGTTTGATGTATTTTAACATAAGATATTTTATTTTGGTGAACTGGGGTATCTTGTGTTTCATTTTGTGAACAAATTTTAACTGGCATAATATAACAATTGACATAAATATTGATTCTTCCCCTCATCTTAATATTTCCAACAATTGGTATTAGAGCCAGTACCTTCAGTCTTAGCCTAACAACTGAAAGGAAGATCCACATAATCAAATGGCAAGGTCAAGAAGTAAAGCCTTGTTGATGTGGGTTTTATGACTTTTTTCAACAAAGGAGAAGTTCCCTAGACCGAAGCTCTTTAAATAGCCCAAGTTGTTCGGTGTGGTCATTCTCGATGGGTTTTAAGACTTCGTTATGTATAGGATCTACCACTACTTGTTAATACACCTAAAACTAATGATTAATATAATGTACAAGTTGAATAATTAACAAAGTATAATACATAAATCAAATTAGCATCAGTAACTAAAATATAGAGAGCACAGTACACAAATTATGATACAACAAATGAAAGACCCAGAAACTTAACGTTAATGGTGAAAATAATATTTGTATTTATATTTGTTACAATGTATCAAAATGGAAACTAATTTTAATTTATATATGTAAATATAAATTAAAATTAATAATAGTCTTCAACATGAGTAAATAAAAGACGAATGACTACAAAAAGTAAGTATCTTATATTTTAAATCAACATAGAGAAATCAATGTTCATTTTTAATGATTCACATCAAGACATGTAGAATACTAACTAATGTTAAATATCTACTATTTTTTAGCATAAATAAACTAGAGAAATGAATGTAACTATTTCCAAGGATTTCAATAAAGTTTCAATTATCTATTTATGAATCAAACCAATAAATAAATAATGAAATGTAACAAACATATTAGAAACAACTACAGTGCATATGTTAATTCAACTCATATATAAATGACGTTATTTGCAATCAAGATTTTTGGACACAATTCACAAGAATTTGGATTGAAGTAATACCCATATTAGTATCACCCTTGGGATAAAAATAATTGAAGGGAGATATAATCGATTATAAACAACTAAAATTGAACTAACAAGATGGAAAAGAAATGCAAATATTGTCATTGTTCGTTTACGGGTCCAAGCCACAAAACAACAGCATGTTATATTCCCAAAATTTAGGAATCAAATCACATAACATTAAGAAGATCAAAAACAAAAGTGACTATGAAAAAGAGGAATCACATAAATATCAGTTAATTGAACCAAACCAAACCAACCACCCTTACAATAAGGTTTCCAAATCAAATTTCCATGGTTAGAGTAATGTTTTCCAATATTTATTTTCAGTATTATCTCTCCTAGGATTCCACCCCCCCATTAAAAATGTTTTATAAAATCAAATTGTTTCTTTTCAAAATTACAATATTTTGTCTTTGACATATCAGTCATATCCTAACTACTTGCAAGAAATAAACATAGAATAACTAACAAGTAATCCTCACATGATTGAAGGGTATCCATAACAACTGCTTCATTGAAATCAATATCCCCACAGAGGCAACCTGTCAGCCAACAAAGCAGACATAATTAACAACTTATAATAATATTAAACAAAGGCTACTACAGAATTGAGACTATGTAACAGCCGTATTAAATTTAGTAAATGTAACCAAAACAAGGCATACCTTTAAAATTTTGTTGAAACAAAGATAAACAAAAACCTTTATTTACTAGGATTCAGATATGGAGAAATGGAAACCTTTACCTTTGAAGATTTAATGACTATATGATTCTCTCTAGATTGAGTTTTTACTTCAGTTTTCATAGATTTGTGTTGACTTTGACTTTATCTTAATCGATTTTAGGTTTTAAGTTGATCATTCTCCTATAACAACTGGTTAATATGATGTTCCAAGTGAGGTACTGTAACAAGAAATTGTTGGTGCCAGTACAAGTCCAACAAAGATGGGTGAGAGGAAGAATTAATTTGAGGAGTCTTCTCTACATTATCATTTCCATTACGCTTAAACTTATCATTGTCAAAGAAACCAAAATTGTCTTTGGCCTAAATTTTAGTCTTCTTCAGTGAAGGCTCATATGGATCTTCTAAATCGACAAAGACCTCCTTTACAGGAATGTTCTTCTACCTATCATGTCGACCTCTTGAAATTTTTCTTTCATTCAATTTAGTCTTTACTTTAGATTGCAAGTTATACTTGGGTTGACTGGTTTGTTCTCATTTTGTAGGTTTGAGTTGAGGGCTACAATACGAGGGTTTAAACTCCTTAGTTTCCCTAAATTTGAATTGCAGATCTTCATAATGAAATTCGACATTTTTAGCCATGCTTCTAATAACACAAATTGGTGCAATTTCAAAATTTACAACCTCGTTATCATCAAAATAATCTGGGTGCTTTGCATGAAATGACTCATTCGGGTCATTATCAACTTGAGAATGAGAGGGGAATTGTTTTTCAGGTGGAGATTTAGACAAGACCCTAACATTGGGATCTACTTTCTCTGCAACATGGGGTTTCCGCAGCTCATTACTGTGGAGGAACATATTCCACACATTGTCATTTGTAGCTAAATAATGCTTCACAGAGATACAAATAAAGTCGTGGTGGAATAAGGACATGTCAGGGTTCTTACATTAGACCTAATAAGATTTGGCTATTTTGACCAAACTTTTAAAAAGAGAAAAAAAAATGAATGTATTCCACACATTGTTGTTTGTAGCCAAATAATGCTTCACAAAGATACAAATAAAGTCGTGGTGGAATAAGGACATGTCAAGGTTCTTACATTAGGCCTGATAAGATTTGGCTATTTTGACCGACCTTTAAAAAAAAAAAAAAGGACGGCAAATTCAATTCATACACCATAAATGCCATGAGGAGACACATATGATAAATGAACACCAATGCATAATTCCCCTCACATGTGACATAACGACAAAGAAAAAACAACAATTTTGCCACTTTGGTTTCAAGAAGGGGATCAACATACCTTTGACATTATATGTGTGATTTTTGTTGGAGAGAAACTTCTTCCATGGAATTTCAGGTACCAAGAAATTATTTTACCATTATCTCCTTTTGCGGGAAGGTGGATCACGTTGGTAATAAACCAACATCTATAGGAATCTCAAGGTCACCATCTCTCGTCATTGCACCATCAAAGGTAGAAGCAAAGGCTCAGACTACTTCTTCATTAAAACCCTAAAATAGCTAAAGGAATTCCCACCATCCAACTTGTTTAAACAATGGTAAATACTCCTCATAAGTCTCCATGAGGTCGGATCCAACTAGATCTATTCTAATTACTGCAAGCATGATTGAAAAATTGATAAATATTTTATAGGGATATGGCTCAAAAAGGAGTGACAGAGTAGCGGAAGGTTACGAAAACCTAACAGTCAATAGAGCAACATGGGAAGGTTGAACAACAAACACAATTTGCATTAAGTGGGAATAAAAACCCTAATGCATGAATCGGTGGAATGACGGGACCATTCTTACAAAGAAATAAGTGTGACAACCAAAATAATACCATGGCTCAATGATTTGAGTCGATTAACGGTGAATGGTATTAAAAGGTGGTGAAACTATAGTATGGGTTCAAACATGCTATGCCAAGTTATCAAAGGCCACAAATATTTTTATCGACATAAACCATAATGGATCTGCTTACACTTGCCTCACATCGTTTCATCATAATACGTAGAGAATTATGGATACGAACATTAAATTTTGTACACAACCAGAGATTTTGTTATTGAATATAATGACCATCAAACCATAGCTACAAGACAACACATTGATTGATAGCTTTAAAAATCATCAACAATATGACAAGGTCACGAATTGACAAGGTCATGAATTGACAAGGTTTCCAATGTAAACATATGAAACTTTTGCCATAACAAATAAACCATATTAATGTAAGAGCAATAAAACTTATAAAACCAAAGTATCAATACCATCAAATTTGGAATGAGACCTTTCACATATGGTAAATAGACCAATGCTATGTTACGGTTCGAC
Organism: Pinus taeda; assembly: GCA_000404065.3. Taxonomy (NCBI): domain Eukaryota; kingdom Viridiplantae; phylum Streptophyta; class Pinopsida; order Pinales; family Pinaceae; genus Pinus; species Pinus taeda. The sequence goes on along the minus strand of APFE031594295.1, from coordinate 321,188 downwards.
ATCCATATAATTCAAATAACCCATTAAAATGTAAACAAAATCATGACTTGCGTGCAATGTGAAATAAAAATAAAAATAAAAATATATACATAAACCATAATGGAAATTTTAATAACATGTTGACTAGATTAAATACATAGGTCAAGTTGTTATTGCAACAGAAACAAATGTGCAATATTATGTAACAAAAACAACCAGTAACATAGCTTAACAAATTAAAGATAAGTGTTCCATTTGGATGGAGCAAGACGCCATTATTATAAAAAAAAAAAAAAAAAAAAAAAAAAGAAGCCATCTTTAGAATCCATATTGAAATCCATACTTCAAACTATCATCAAGGTTTGAATTCAAAACTAATTATGAAAATCAAAAGAAAACGCCCAAATCAAAAGAGGGCCCCATATCATTTCAAAAATGAGAGGGGAGTTGGTTGGGTAGCCAACAATCAACAGCTCGCTGGATGAACTAGTTATCTTTGTCTTGAAATGAGTTAAACAATCTAAAAGTTGATCGCTTCAGTTTTGCTTGAATGTAATTCGCATTAAACTATTCAAATACCTGTTGAAATTAAAACAACATACATAAATCTTATATGTAATTCGTATATGTTTTCAAAGAACCAAATAACCAACAAGTTAAGAGAATGAACTAGTTTATCAGGACGATGGTTTAAATGCAAATAAAATACCACATGTGTTACTTGTAACAACCCTGGTGGAAATTACATGTAATAAAAGTTAATAAAGGCAAAACAACAAACACGGTTATGGGACACTTATTCCAAGTTGAATGTTGTGCAAGACATCCTAGTGTGGGTGTTCATTTGGTTTATTATGGCTAAGGAAATTGACAAAGTGAATGGCAAAGGCTTTTCGAAAGGCAAAATGGCATTTTTGGCAATTTATTTATGAAAATACTGGAAATTAGGAGAAAAGGAAGGTGAAAGGTCACAAGTTGCATGTGAGGAGGAAAATGAAGAAAATAGAGACCACATTAATAAAAAGGCTTCAAACGATCAGTTCATGGCTTTTGGTCAGTTTATTTTTGGATTTCTCTCTCTATTCTCTCTCTCACACTCTTGGACACTTAGAGTTTTCTTGGAGCATTTCAACATTGGATCAAGAAGGGAAAAGAAGGCAAAGAGGAAGCAAGATTAAGCAAGGAAGAGTGGAACCAAGCATCTACAATGGGTTTACTTGCAGGTATCGATTTGCATGTGTGATTTCCTTGCTAGATTTGGCATGCATGATATTGCATGTGTGTTCTTGGTTCTCTTCCTGTCATTAGCATGGGTTTTTCCAGGTGTGATAGTGTTCTTTTGCCTTGACTTTCCATTTCCAGATAGCCATGGTGTGATGGGGTTCTCATGTTTTGGTTGAGATGGATTACCGGATGGATTCGAATCTAAGTGACGTGGATCTATGAATGAATGAACACATGGCCTAGTGATCCCTGAACCGAACTGTAGAATGTGGTAAAGCCATTGGCCTAGTGACCCCTGAACTAGACTATGGGTTGTGGTAAAGCCAGGTATTGTGTGCCTCAGTGGGCCTAGGAATCCTTGACTGGTGAATGGCGAGATATACGGTAAAGCCTAGAGTTGGTTTCCCTTGATCAAGCCTAGGAATCCTTGCTGGTGAATGGCGGAATATATGGTAAATCATGAAGGGTGGTGTCTTGATTATGGCCTAGTGATCCCTATATCAGACTATGGATTGTAGTAAAGCTTAGAGACTAGGAAGCAGGAAAATTCCTCACGGTGTAAGTGGAGAAATATGGTGGCGTCCATGCTTTTTTATGGCCTAGTGATCCGGTGAGGATTATGGTAAAGTCTGATTCTATTGATGAGGGTGAGGTGGTTTAGCCTCGGGAAGCCCTAGTTGGTTCTTTTGGTTTGGGTCCTGTCGTCATTCTATATTTTTAGGTTGAGGGAGTAAACACATAGGACAACATCAAAACCACTTTGGAAGCTGGGATCTAGCCCTGCCAGCTTCAGAGAGGGATCTCTCTGTAAAATTTAGCTTTGTTTTTAGGTAAATTTTAGGCTAGTTATGATTGTACTTGTTTATTTTGATTTGATTGGTTTGGTTGATTTAAGTGTTATAATTCCATTGGGCTATGGAGTCTATCAATTAAACTGAATTTTGCATCAATTTTTTGAGGAGTTCCCATAGGGCAAGCTAGGTTGCACTATTTGCATCTTTTCAGAAATTAAATGGATTGTGAAGTAGCAGAGATGTAAGGCTAAATAAAAATTAAGGAGAAATTAATAATTCCTTAATTTGACTTTAGTGGAAAACATGAAAATTATTAACAGCCAGAATAGGGTGCTCTAAATAACAAATCATATTCATCACAGTTTCTGCTAAATAATTGAGATTTCATAATAACAGAGAAAGAAAAACAATGTTTAAACAAATAGACTGAAGAAACACATCACCATTTTATACACCACATGAATCTTGTGAAAGGTCCCTACATTATTGATGCTCCAGCATTTTGAAAATTACAATATACAAAATAAATTACATTCAAAAATCAACATCTCTTACTTCAAATGATGAAGTATTTATAAAAATTCTAAACTAAAATATCTTGAAAAAATATCAAGATTTGTTAAAAATATCTCAAACTGTATTACACAAATATAACTAAAATGTAGGACATTCAAAACTAATGAATCTACTCGGAACTATATTTTTGGATTGCTAGTGACAAAGAATAGCAATTCGAATATGATAGCAACTCTTATTTGATGAGGTGGCCTCCAAGTCACTAATTGTCTTTGAACTTTTTCCTCCCAAAATTCTGAAAAATAGGGTAATCCCTTTGTATATCTCAAACCGTAATAGCGGTTAGAAAACTGAGAGATTTTTTTGTAAATGTTGATGTTGGAAACAAAAACCTCTTTCAATTTTTGAAAATTCATTTCCACCTGCTTGAAAAACACATTTGAAAACACTAACTAAAAACAGGAAAATTTTGGGAAAACATACCTGCAAATATTTATCCAAATCTCCCAAACCATAACATCTGTTACAAAACTAAGAGAGGTTTTTATGCATGAGGATGTTAGAAACAAAAACGTCTTTTAGTTTTTGAAAATGCATTCTCAGTTGTCTGTAAACATGTTTTAAATGACTGTGTTGTATATGAAAAAACATATGTTTAACTAACCATGAAATGAACATATGACGTAGAGGCGAGAGGTGACATGGAGGTGGGGATGATGTGGAGACATGACGTGGAGGTGAGTGGGGACAACAGTAAGTGGCAGGCAGTGAGTGGTGTGGGAGTGACAACGACGTCAAATGTTAATTTCGTAACGGACCTGGCCAGGTGTCTGGATAGGAGTGGAGGGGAGCGCGTGGGAAGAGCTAGTGGGAAAGCGGGATAAGGTTGGCAGATTTCGGAGGGGGTATAAGGTGGTAAGTGGTATCGTCCGGCGGGGGGGGTGAAAAATGTGGGGAAGGCGCCACGTACGGATGGGGCTCGGTGGGAGAAACTGCCTTTTCAGACCCTCCCCCCGCCCCCCCTCGACTGTAAAAGTAGGATGGAGAAGGGGGCCGAAAAAAGATATGAGTCATTGATCGAGATCAATGGGGAATCCCGATGCTCTGGCAGCAGCATTCTTTAACCATATAAGACATAACAACTTTGTCCATATGCACCTTATTACAATTTATTTAATCACATTTAAATGATGTGATTAATTTAATCTAAACACACTTAATTATTATCTAATGTTGCATTTCGACTTGCAAGCATATATTTTTTTTTATTTCTCAAGGTATTGACCTTTTTGGAAATAATTTAAAACATGGAATATTATTTACAACATCTGAAATATAATAATCATCATCTATAATTGAGCAATCCTATAAAAATTATAGGACCGTAACAAGTCCCACATTCATGCTTGGAATATGGCACAGGGGTGATTGGATGAAGAGAGATTTGGGTCAGCCAATCTATGGTCGAGTAGAATGTGGCAGTCCCATACCGGGTTAGCTTTTGAATTAATTAATAAGAGTTCCTTTCTTCGGTGTTTTATGAGCAAATGTACTTGATTATATGTGGCATTTATGGTTGTTGTATCCTCATTATTTATGTTGTTTATATGTTGGTTATGAGTATGTTTTATGATAGTGAATATGTATTGTTCTTGTCATGTTTCAATTTGTAAATGATTGAGCAATGAATTTATGACCTAATTTATGATAATGCAGCTAATGTGATAAACCATCAATGCTTCTTAGCAATTCTCAGATAAGTATAAGACCCCTATGCTCAGATATGTTATTATGACCTGTAGAATACATATTTGTGACATGTTTGATGAAATTCCTGCCATGGTTAGTAGGGGTCCATTCAAGTCTTTGTTCAAGAATTTGTACTGGCATCATTGTCTTTATGTTTATTTTCATTTCTGTAAATTCCATGAATTTATGGGTAGTGACTAGGTCCTAGCCCTGGAATTTAACCTTAAATATCACAGTTGTTGGCATAACATTGACAGAAAAAGGCTACAGTCATACTCAAGCATGCTCATGGGAGTGACTGGGTCCCTCAATTGCTTGGAGGGCTTGGCAAGGGAGCGATTTGGGCTCTAGGTCCTTGAACTATTGAGTTGCCTCACGGGTTGGTCACCTAGAAAGGTGGGGTAGCTCCTGGAGGTTCTGTAGGATGTGTGGATGTGTGGATGTTCAGTTTAGTTGTGTTTTGTCAGTTCCACTTCCTTAAGGTGACCTAGGAGGTTGAACCAGATCATAGTAGCCTCTCATCACATGTTTACCCAAGTTGGTCGGTTACTTGGGTAGATGTGAGAGGAGGGTGTTATAGAGTAGTATTAAAGCATGGTTTACCCCTTGGACTAGATGGCCGGTGTGTTGGTCATGCGTTCATGTTGGTTGCATATGTGTTATCACATTTGTGGTCTATATACCGGATATGTATGCATGGTGTTGGATATGGTTGTGGTGGTGTTACTGTGTGAAAAGTTAATGCGTTGTTCTTGGAGGTGTTTATCATGAGTTTATGTCGGTTATGCATTAGATATGCATGTCAGTGTTCATATGTCTCATGTATACATGCATGTTGTCCATATGTTGATTATGCATACAGTGATATGGTTATAGTTTCCATGCATGAGGTCATTATGTGTGGTGGGTATGGTCATGCATTGATGACTGGATAATGGTTGAGATGATGATTAAATGATGATATGATTATGTTTATATACGTATTGTGCTAATCTAGTAGGTCTTGCAGATGAGATAACCTCCCTGAATTATAATAAGGTATGTTGGTTTGTTTATGATTTGATTTAGAGGACATAGTATGCCTTGCAGGAAGAAATCAAGATGACTAGCAAGATGGTAGACTACAAATATTCTCCCTATGAATCAGATGAGAAACATGGTGTTGGGCACTCTTCTGACTTAGTAGACACGTTGAGGAGTTTGAAGGAAGAAATAAGGAGTTGTAAAGCAAATAATGACATAATCATGCAGGCATAAGAGAAACAAGTAGAAGTCAATGCAGTAATTCTTCAGAGTTTTTCAAAATTGTTGAGACAGGGACCACTCCAGATCAGCTATGGACAGGAGGATGGGACAAATGGGGCATATGGAAGTAGGTCTCATGGTGTTCACTAGTTAGATATACATGACATGATCAAAGATGGTAGATTTTTGGATACTCAGGATAGAAGAGGTGATGGACACGGGTATAACTCTAGTTCTAACAGGCACTATGATTGTCATCGTTATCACCCTTACAAGAGGAGCAATAGGGGATACTTGCCGAATGATTTTAAGAAAGTGAAGCCACCTACTTTTGATGGAGAGTTGAAGAAGCTTGAGGATGCAAAGGCTTGGTTACTTAGCATGAATAAGTTATTTGAACTGCATGATTATACGAAGAATATGAAGGCTAGAATAATTATCTTCAGCCTCAAAGGGAAAGTGAATATATGTTGGGAAGATGTAAGGCAGGTCTGTTATGCTCTTAACCTGCAAATGATACCCAAATGCAGAATATGCGAAGAAAAGATACCCAGAACACAGAATA
>APFE031594295.1:277474-312670 GCA_000404065.3 Pinus taeda | reverse complement strand
TTTGGTGGTAGCCGGAGCGAAGATCCAACTTGGTGAAGAATTGAGCCCCATTGAGTTCGTCCAGCGAATCGTCAACCACCGGAATGGGAAATTTATCTTTGACTGTTAACTTGTTGAGGGCCCTGAAGTCCGGACACATCCGCCACTCCCCATCTTTCTTGAGGACCATGACCACTGGGGATGAATAAGGACTAATGCTGGGACGAATGACACCTGCTTCCAAAAGTTCCTTGATGATTTTTTCTATTTCGTTCTTTTGGGTGAACGGATATCTGTATGGGCGCACATTTGGGGGTTGGGCCCCTGGAACCAAGGTGATGCTATGATCATGTTCCCCTAGCGAGGGTGGAAGCCCCTGAGGCTTGTCAAAGACCGGCAGATGGTTATTTAAAATATGTTGCATCTCAGGATGAATTGGCGGCGGCTTGTTTTAGACTGCCTGGATGGAATTAAATTGAGCTACAACTCCATGATTTCCCTTTTTTAACAATTTTTCCATCCTATGCGAACTGATGATAGAGGGGGCTCCCGCCTGGAGTCCACGGAGGGTATGTGTGTAGTTGTTCTGCTTAAAACTCATATATAACTCCTAGAAATCCATTGTGATTGGCCCAAGAGTGCGGAGCCAGTCAGCTCCAAGGACAATGTCAGAACCCCCCATGTGTATGGAAAACATGTGGGTTTTCAACTGATAATCCCCCATTTGAAGTTTGACATTTTCACAGCGGCCTTCACATTTCATTGTGCCTCCATCCGCAATTTGAACTTGGAAGTTAGAAATTGCTCGTACAAAACAATGCACTGCTTCTGCGACTTTTTGATGGATGAAATTATGTGTACTTCCACTATCAATCAATACTACTGCTAGGCGATGTTTAATAAAACCTCTGATTTTGAGAGTTTGAGGGGAAGAAATCCCTGCCAAAGCATGCAACGAAATGACTGGTTCGTCAGAGACATTGTCCTGTTGGTTATCTTCTTCAAGCGGCTCATGTTCCTCCAGTGGTGGCTCTTCCTCTATTGAGTTGTAGTCAGTGGCATCAATTTGAAAAAAATTGGGCTCCTTGCATTTATGCCCTGGGGATTATTTTTCATCACAGTAGTAACATTGGCCTTGCTTTCTCCTTTCGGCCATCTCCGCAGGTGACACCTTTTGGACTTTAAGTGTTTGAGTCGTGCTGTGAGCCTGTGGGGGGCGACCTTTAGCGGAGAAATTTGGGCGACTGTATTGGGCTTCTAATGCACTTTCAACGTTACGAGCTACCTTGCAAGCCTCCGTCCATGTGGGAGGGTGGTGCAGTAGGACTTGGGCTTTGATAGTTTCTTTAAGACCGCTGATAAAACATTCCGTGTAGAACCCATCTGAGAGACCCCAAATACGGAAGGCTAAGGCTTCAAAAGCTGTAATATATTCACCCACTGTACCAGTCTGTCGGAGCTTAGTAAGATGACCCAAAAAAGATGATTCCTGGTCAAGGCGGTCTTGAAGAGATTTGGTGAATTTGGGCCAAGTCCTAAAAGTTCCAGTGCAACGTTGCTGCCATTCCCACCATTGCCACCTTTCATTGTCCAAGTACATTCTCCCCAACATAAGCTGAGTCTCATCATCGTAGATGCGATTTAGTTTCAAATATTGCTCCATTTGTGATATCCATGCCGACGGGTGAGAACCGTCAAATTTATGCATATCCAACTTGGGAGGTTGTTGACTGGGTTGTGGGTGGGTGTGCCAGACATGAGGAGAGTGGCTAGACTCATCCTCATTGTGTTCATGGCCATTATACTCCTCCTCGTGGGTGTGCTCCTTGCCCTTCGGGACTATCTTTTCGACCATGCCCAGTAGTCTGGTAACCTGAATGTCGAGGTTATGCACTGTTTCTTCGAGTTTGTCCATCCTTTCATTGGCCATCGCTTGAGCTCTAGTTGCTACCATACACCAACTGGATTTTTTGAAAAGTGGGACCGCCTAAAAAAATTCACTAAGAAGTGAATAGTACCACCATGCTCAACTCGTCGTCCTGATTCTGATGGGCTAGATCACCAATAAGCGCCCCGAAAGATCTCAGACTAACCTGCAAATGGCCAAATTCTCAAAATGTCAATGCGACCAAAAGTCCTGCGAAAATTATACCCCGGTATAGGAACCCTTCACAACGACTCTGATCTGGTGGATCTGAGAGATCTGAATGGCGGATCTGATAGCGTTGGGCGGTAGAACTGACTGCTTCTATGGATCTGATGGATCTAATAGATCGGAATGGCTGATTGGGACCGATGTCTGTTGCTGCTGCACTCCTTTGCACAAGCGGATCTGGAAGAAAAGGGAACTAGGGTCTTGAGGAGTGTCAGGTGCTACATATCGCAATATACATAAGGGTCTGGCAGTAGTACTCGACCCAATGTTTCAGGGCTCTAACTAAGGAGGATCAACCATACCCTTAGCCGTACCACCCGACTACCCTATCGTACGGGCGAATAATCTCTCCGAGTGTTGTTCTCGGTGTACTGTAGCCGCGAGACAGCCGACGGTTTATCTATGGCAAGGTTTCAAAGGAGCCTAGGGGGCTTCTGATATACCCAGAGGGTACGTGGAAGACAGTCTGTGCGCGGTTCTGTGTAATGCGCTACTACTCGAATGGGTACCCACAGGGGTTACAAGGGAGTCCAACAAACGTGACCACCTCTTGTATTTCCTGTGTGCATGCCTCCCCAAATCCGCAAATTTATGCGCTCAACGACAGGTCCCGTGGTTTTAAGACATAGGAACACGTCTCTAGCCAAAAAAAATTGCTACGAAATGGAGATCCCACTGGCCTTGGAAAGTGCTATGATACCACTTGTTATGCTCTTAACCTGCAAGTGATACCCAAATACAGAATATGCGAAGAAAAGATACCCAGAACACAGAATATGCGAAGAAAAGATACCCAGAACATAGAATATGCGAAGAAAATATATCCGGAACACAGAATATGCGTAGAAAAGATACCTAGAACATAGAATAGCAATGATTTTATTATTCAGAGAGTAATGTTCACTTGCCTCTTCAAGGGGGAAACCTCTAATAGAGCAGAGCTCGATTACAAAATAAGACACGATGCCCCTCGCAGGGAGTCTCTATCCTTTATATATGACTCATACATGCAATACCACGGGCCAATACCGTTGTATTACTAATACCATCTATCTAATACTACGGCCCATTTGCAACTAACTGTGGTTCCGTTATTAATGTGGATTAACCACTTACAATTATTAATATGGGCTTTATTGACTCTTGACTATGACGTGGTCCCATTACATAAATAAGGGGGTTAGGGTGGGACCCTAACAAGGTCAGAGACATCAGGATAGAGGAGTTGAGTTGGTATGAATTCAATAGACTCTTCATAAAGGAGTACTGGTTGGAAAGGAATTATGACAACAAAGCCAAGGAATATTATGAGCTCCAAGTGGGATCGATGACAGATGAGGAATATATTACCAACTTCTTGGAGCTATTGAGGTATGTATCGTATCTTAAAGATGAAAAGGTTAAAGTTCATAGTTTTTTTAGTGGATTGTCATTAGCATTTAGAGATCATATTGAGTATGATGAGCTTCGATCACTTAAGGAAGTTAATGGGAAATTAAAGCATTGGTATGCACAGTAAAAGCGCAAGACGGGATCTCAGCAAGGATGGAAAGGGAAAGATAAAAGTAAAGGTAAATGATGACCAAAAAGAACAAGGCCTCAGAATGCATAAGAGAAAGAGAATTTTGCATCGCATAAGAAGTTCAATGCAACTAGACAAGGACATGGGACACAATAGTAGAATAGAGGTGATGGTACAAGATGATTGGAGTGTTGGACATGTGGTAAGGAGCATCTTAAGAGGGATTGTCCACAGAATCAAGGTGGTAGGCCTCATATCTATAATGCATAGTAGGCACAGCCTGTTGGGGATGTTGGGAAGAGCATTCCTCGTATCTATGAAGTGTTGGATAATAGGTAAGAAAATCATCAAGCATCTATCGTTGAGATGGATGGTAAGCTTTGAGATCAAGTTGTTTCTATTTTGATTGACCCCGGATCTAATTATAGTTATGTTAACCTTGACTTGGTGGATAAGTGTGGTTTGAATAAAGAAGTGAATGATGAATCTTGGTTAGTGCAGTTGACTATAGGTACCAAGAAGAGAGTTCATCATTGGGTAAGAGCTTGTGCATTTGAGTTGAATGGCATGCCTACTTCAACACATTTGAAAATATTACCGTTGGGATCATATGGTATGCTTTTGGATATGGACTGACTATATTTTCATAGGACCAAAGTGGATTGCTATGAAAAAGGAATTGTGTGCTTGGATGATAATGGGGAGGAAAGAATCTTACAAGGTAAGAAGAAAGAAACATCAGTTAGGATGGTGACAAATATGCAGGAAAAACGCAGTCACATAAAAGGGTGTGTGTTATTTGCAGTACACATCTCTAATGATAAAGGTAAGGAGGATGAGGATGCAGAGATATTGAGCAAGTACTCGATCTTGCAACAGTTTCAGAATGTGTTTCCAGCTAAGATTTCAGAGTTGCAACCTCACAAGGAAGTAGACTTTTTTATTGCGTTGGTACGAAGGAAAGCACCAACATCAAAGGCACCGTACAAAATGAGAACTCCAGAGTTAGTAGAGATGAAGTTGCAGTTGAAGGAAATGCTTGACAAGGGATACATTAGGCCAAGTGTATCACCATGGGGTGCACCAGTCTTGTTTGTAAGAAGAAGGATGGCACGCTCAGGTTATCCATTGATTACAGTCAATTGAACAAGGTGATAATCAAGAACAAGTACTCGTTGTCGAGGATTGATGACTTATTTGATCAGTTGAAGGGAGAAATAGTGTTCTCAAAGATTGACTTGAGATTTGGATATCATCAGGTACACATCAAGGAAGAGGACATTTACAAGATAGCTTTCCAAATTAGGTATGTGCATTATGAGTTTGTTGTAGTTCCATTTGGTTTGAATAATGTTCCAACTACCTTTATGTGCTTGATGAATAGTGTGTTGTGTCCTTATCTAGAAAAGTTTGTTATTGTATTCATTGATGACATTTTGATATATTCTAAGAATGACGAAGAGCATGTCGAGCATTTAGCAATAGTGTTGAGACTGTTGAGAGAGTATTAGTTGTAGGGTAAGCTCAGTAAATGTAGCTTCTTTCAGATAGAGGTGCATTACTTGGGGCATGTGGTCTCCAAGGAAGGCATAGCAGTAGATCTAGAAACAAAAAGAGCTATCATGGAGTGGGAAGCTCCTAGAAATGCGAATGAGGTAAGATCATTCATGGGGCTAGCATGATATTATAGGAGGTTCATCAGGAACTTCTCTCATATTGCATATCCTATTACATCATTGCAGAGGAAAGGTAAGAAATCTGAATGGATTGAGGAATGTGCAATAAATTTTTAGCAGCTAAAGTAGTTGTTGACAAATGATCCAGTGTTAAATATTGCAGACCTGGATAAATAGTTTGTAATGTGTACATATACTTGCAAGAGGACTTGGTGGAGTTCTTATGGAAGAAGGGCATGTAGTATGTCATGAGTCGCGGAAATTGAATGAGCACTAGTAGAACTATTTGACACATGATCTTGAGTTGGTAGTGATTATTCGTGCATTGAAGACGTGGAGGCACTATCTTCTTGGCAGGAGGTTTGCATTGATAAGTGATCACAGTGGGTTGAGATACTTGTTTGACTAGCCAAATTTGAATGCTAGGCAAGCTAGATGGTTGGACACGATTAATGAGTTTGACTTTGAGATCAAATATATCAAGGTAAAGAGAACATGGTTGCAAATGCTCTTAGTAGCTGGATACATGTAAATCACATTGCAGCTATGAGTTCTTATGGGACAAACTTACAGGATCATATTTTATAAGTAAGTCAGCAGGATGACAGGTATAGAGAGCTTATGCACAAGTTATAGTGGAGTATGTTAGGTCCCTATAATACTAGTGTAACCCCTCATTGTTATTAGTGAAACCCCCTTATTCTTTTGTTGTGCCCATGTAGTCCCCATATTGTTATTATTGTGCCCCATAGAAGCCCACTATTGTTATTGTTGTGCCCTTACATTATTATTGTTATGTCGGCTCTGATTATATTATGACCCCTTAGACCCCTATATATAGAAAGGAGGTTTAGTCATTTGTATCATCCAATAATTGTTCATTTGTGTAACGTAAAGGAGGTTTCCCCCTCGAAGAGGCTGATTTCGAAGGCGTTGATCTATCTTTTCTATCTTTTTGTGAGTTGGTTTCATAACATTTTGTATCATAGCTTTGGATTTTAGGGTTTTGCTGCTCCAAGCAGGGCACCGTGGAATTTTCACTGTAACTTTTTTTCTACGATGTTTCAAAAGCTAAAAAAAAACCCATTTAAGCGGAAATCATTATAAACCTTGGGCCTAAATTTTAGATATTGTCTCGCTATATTTTTGGAGATATGATATGAGGAAGTTAGGGTTTTTGCAGACTCCCAAATTACATTCCAAACAGGTAACCTTGGGAAATTCGTCATAACTTTCTCTCAGAGCATATGATTCAAATGTCATAAAAACTGACAGAAATAAGATGGGATGTAGTTTGTCGAGTATCATTTTTTGAACCAAAGGTCAAAATAGTGACACGTGGCACATTGTACAAGTTTTCTCTACTGAACCAGTCTATAATTAGGTCATCGCGAGAGATTGGTCATAACTCTTTCTTCAGGAATCCAATTGTGATCAAACTTGCAGGGTTAGAAAGAGGACCGAAATAGCTATTACAGGGCATAATTTCTGAAATGGAAGATCCAAAATTACAGAGTTACAGTTGTTTCAAGATCGAGCTACTAAAATCAAGAAAAAGCGATATGAGGAAGTTTGATGGCAAGGATCCATAAATTGGATACTACAGATTGAGCAATATTTTGATCTGCATGGTTTAACACTGTTACAAAAGGTATATATTGCATCTTTATATTTAGAACCGTATCAATTTTTATGGTATAAAGGGTGTTGTTCTCGTAAACCACTTGTCACTTGGTCAATTTTCATGGAGGAAATGATAGCACATTATGAGGATACAAAGAGAAACACCTTCTTTAGCCAATTGATAAATCTCAAACAAAAGGGTTCAGTGGCAGAGGACATTGAGGACTTTCAAAAATTGAATAAAAGGGTAAATGATATTCCAAAGAAGCAGAGGATTAATGTCTTCATAGGGACTTTAAAAGATAACATCCAACATGAGGTTCACCTTTCGGAACCTGATTCATTGGAGAAGGCATACAGGTTGGCAGGAAAAGTGGAAAGCAAAATTATGGAAACAAGGAAGTCTACCCCTCACAACTATAAAAATGGAAGTGTTGTTTCTCCTAGCCTTCCACAACCTACAAGGTTGACACCACAACAATTGGGAGAAAAAAGAGCAAAAGGGCTTTGTTATAGTTGTGATAGCAACTACACTAAAGGTCATAAGTGTGTTGAGAATAAATTATTTTACATAGATTGTGAAGAGGAGGAAGAAAAGGATCAAGAAACATCAAAAGAAGAGGATACACACCAAGAACCAACCCTAGAGAAAGAAGAAATGAATCTGACCATATCTTGTAAAGCATTGGAAAGAATTACCACTCCTCAAACTTTCAAGATAGAAGGACATATCAAGAAGAAGAAGGTTCAAACAGTGAAATATCAAGAAGAAAAGGTTTAATAAACATCAAAAGAGAAGGATAATCACTAGGAACCAACCCCAGAGAAAGAAGAAATGAATCTTACCATATCTTGTAATGCATTAGCAGGAATTACCACTCCTCAAACTCTAAAGATAGAAGGACATATCAAGAAGAAAAAGGTTCCAGCAGTGAAAGATCACATCGAGCATCAACAACAAGTTCTCCAACTTTTGATGGATAACCTCACTTTGGCAAAGAATCAAATGAAACAACATGCAGATTAATACCACAATGAAAGAAGTTTTGATGAAGGAAATTGGGTATTTTTACGAATACAACCATATAAACAAATATCCCTCAAGCAAGCTAAGAAGGATAATAAATTATCACCAAAGTACTATGGTCCTTACAAGGTGCTGCAAAAGATTGGTACTATGGCATACAAATTGGAGCTTCCTGCATCTTCCTGAGTGCACCCAGTTTTCCATGTTTCATGCTTAAAGAAGGTTATAGGTGAGAAGATCGCAATTCAAATAATATTGCCAAAACTTAATGAGGAAGGAAAAATCATATTGGAACCAGAAGCAGTCACAAAAACAAGAAATCAACAACTACGGAATCGATCAATTTTAGAGTGTCTCATCAAGTGGAAGAAATTACCCGCTGAAGATTCCACATGGGAGGATGATAATTTTATACAGAAGCATCCATAACTACTCAAGCGTTGAGGACAACACTTTTTGAAGGAAAGGGGCGTGTTAGGTCCCTATACTACTACTATAACCCATTATTGTTATTAGTGCAACCCCCTTATTCTATTATTGTGCCCATATTGTTATTAGTGTGCCCCATAGAAGCCCACTATTTTTATTCTTGTGCCCTTATAATATTACTGTTATGTCGGCTTTGATTATATTATGAACCCTTAGACTCCTATATATAGAAAGGAGGTTTAGTCATTTGTATCATCCAAGAATTGTTCATTTGTGTAATGTAAAGGGGGTTGCCCCCTCGAAGAGGCTGATTTGCATTGATCTATCTTTTCTATCTTTTTGTGAGATGGTTTCATAACAGAGTACAAGTAGTGGTACATGTACAGTTGCACAGGATGGGAACTATCATCTCTCAGCAGATGGCTTGATCAGATTTAGAGAAGGATATATGTGCCAAACAACAGTGAGCTCAAGAAGATTATTTTGAGGGATTTTCATGCAAATCGTATTCAGGTCACCCATGCTGCCAAAAGACATTAACAGTAGTAAAGAAGTTGTATTATTGGATGAATATGAAGAAGGATTTGGTAGAGTTTGTGGCTAGATGTTTGGATTGTCAGCAGGTAAAGGTAGAGTGTAAGAATCCAGGTGGACTACTACAGCCGATTTTGATTCCAAATATAAATGGGAGGTCATTTCTATGGATTTCATTACTGGTTTGTCAAGGACATCTAGATAACATGATTCCATCATGATTGTGGTGGACATGTTCACTAAGGTAGCACGCTTCATTCGAGTGAAGACTATTATTCATCTAGTGATGTGGCACAGGTGTTCATCAAAGATGTGGTCAGATTGCATGGTGTTCCGAAGAAGATTATGTCAAACAGGGATGCAAAGTTCACTTCCAAGTTTTGAAAGGATTTGTTTGTGGGTTTAGGTGTAGAGTTGGCCATCAGTACAACTTATCATCCACAGACATATGGATAAACATAGAGGGTTAATAGGATATTGGAGGACATGTTGAGGATGCATGTGATGCATTAGTAGAGGAGATGGGAGGAGTACCTTCTGTTGGTTGAGTTCACTTTCAATAATGGTTACCAAGAATCACTAAAGTTAAGTTTGTTTGAGGCATTATATGGGCAAAGTTGTAATACTCTAATCAGTTGGGGTGATCCAATAAACAAGGTATTGATTGGACTAAACATGCTAGCATAAATGGAACATGAAATACAAGTAATCAAGAAGAATCTAAAGGCAACATAGGACAAGAAGAAAAGTTATGCAGATTAGAACAGGTTGTTTAAGAAGTTTCAGGTTGGGGAACAAGTGTACTTGCGCATCAAGCCAAAGAAGAGCTCCTTGCGGATTGGATTGTGTGCCAAGCTAGCACCTTGGTTTTGTGGACATTTCAAGATTATTGAAAGGATTGGGCTAGTAGCCTATCGACTTGCATTGCCTCTGACAGTGAAAGTCCATGATGATTTCCATGTGCCATTGCTTACGAAGAATGTTAAAGATGTCAATCATGTGATTGACTTGCTTGTATTGCAAGTGGAGCCAGATGGAGAATTCCAGTTGGAACCTCAGTGTGTATTGCAGAGAAAAATTCTTATGCTCTAGAACCGAACAATTGAGTATGTTAAAGTGAAGTGGAAGCACTTTGGGCCTGATGAAGCTACATGGGAGATGGCGGATTAGATGTGGGTTATCTATCCTTATTATTCATTGGTTGAGCGAATGTCCTTGATATATGTTTTGGGTATATGTCTGATGTGATGTTTTGGTATAGGTACATATGCATATGGATGTAAATACCGCCATGAGTTGTGATATAAAGCTCCAATAAGTGATATGGGGTTCATATTAGTATGATTGTCATGTTATTATGTTGTCACGTTGGTTTGCTTCTCAGCAGGTTGATCATTGTAAATACTGCAATGAGCTAAGTTATAAAGCTCCATGGGTAGTATTTTTTTCTTTTAGCAATCATGTTGGTTGTAGGTGTCATTGAACACTGAGGACAATGTTCCCCCAAGGGGGAGGGCTCTATAACAACCCTTCTTTTAGCAGTCTTGTTGGTTGTACGTGTCATTGAACACCGAGGATGGTGTTTCCCCAAGGGGGAGGGTTCTATAACAACCCTTATTTTAGCAGTCTTGTCGGTTGTAGGTGTCATTAAACACTGAGGACAGTGTTCCCCCAAGGGGGAGGGTTCTATAACAGCCCTGGTGAAAATTCCATGTAATAAAAGTTAATAAAGGCAAAATAACAACCACTGTTATGGGACACTTATTCCAAGTTGAATGTTGGGCAAGACATCCTAGTGTGGGTGTTCATTTGGTTTATTATGGATAAGGAAATTGGAAAAGCCTTTGGAAAGGAAAAATGGCACTTTTAGCAATTTATTGATGAAAAAAATGGAAATTAGGAGAAAAGAAAGGTGAAAGGTCACAAGTTGCATCTGAGGAGGAAAATAAAAATAAAATAAAAAATAATGGAAAATGAAGAAAATAGAGGCCACATTAATAAAAAGGCTTATGAGGATCAATTCATGGCTTTTGGTTAGTTTAGTTTTTGAGTTCTCTCTCTATTCTCTCTCTCTCACACTCTTGGACACATTTTTCTTGGAGCACTTCAACATTGAATCAAGAAGAGAAAAGAAGGCAAAGATCAAGTAAGGAAGAACGGGATCAAGCAACTATAGTGGGTTTACTTGTAGGTATCGATTTGGCATGCATGGTGTTGCATGTGTGTTCTTGGTTCTCTTGTTGTCATTGGCATGGGTTTTTGTAGGTGTGATAGTGTTCTTCAACCTTTCCTTGCCATTTCTAGATAGCCATGGTGCGATGGGGTTCTCATGTTTTGGTTGAGCTAGATTGTCGAATGGATTTGAATATGAGTGAGGTGGATCTTTGAATAAAAGAACACATGGCCTAGTGATCCCTGGACTATATCATGGATTGTGGTAAAGCCATCGACCTATTGACCACTAAACCAGACTGTGGGTTGCGGTGAATCCAGGTATCGTGTGCCTTTGTGGGCCTAGGAATCCTCGACTGGTGAACGATGGGATATACGGTAAAGCCTAGAGGTGGTGGCCCTTGATCAAGCCTAGGAATATTTGTCAGTGAATGGTGGGACATACAGTAAAGCCCGAAGGGTGGTGTCTTGATTATGGCCTAGTGATACTTGGATCAGACTGTGGATTGCGATAAAGCCTAGAGACTAGGAGACAAGCAAATTCCTCATAGTGTATGTGGAGAAATTTGGTGGCACCCATGTTTGTTTATGGCCTAGTGATCCAGTGAGGATTGCATTAAAGCTCGATTCTATTGATTAGGGTGAGGTGGTTTAGCCTCGAGAAGCCTTGGTTGGTTCTTTTGGTTTGAGTCCCACATTCATGCTTGGTATATGACACGGGGATGATTGGATGAAGAGAGACTTGGCTCAACCAATATACAGTCAGGTGGAGTGTGGTAGTCCCATGCTGGGTTGGTTTTTGCATTCATTCTTAATAGTTCCTTTCTTTGGTATTTTATGAGCAAATGTACTGGATTATATATGGCATTTATGGTTATTGTATCCTCATTATTTATGTTGTTTATATGCTAGTTATGAATATGTTTTATGACAGTGAAGATGTATGGTTCTCATCATGTTTTGGTTTGTAAATTATTGAGCAATGAATCTATGGTCTAATAAATGATAATCTAGCTAATGTGATAAGGAATAAATGATTCTTAGTGATTCTCAGATAATTATAAGACCCTTATGGTCATATATGTTATTATGACTTGTAGAATGCATATTTGTGACATGTTTGACAAAATTCCTGTCATGGCTAGCAGGGGTCTAGTCAATTCTTTGTTCAAGAATTTGCATTGGCATCATTGTCTCTATGTTTCTTTTCATTTCTGTAAATTCCATGAAGTTATGGGCAGTGATTGGGTCCTAGCCCTAGAATTTAGCCTTAAATCTCGTAGTCGCTGGCATAGCACTGGCATAAAAGGGCTACAGTTTCATTCAGGCGGGCTCATGGGAGAAATTGGGGCCCTCAGTCACTTGGAGAGTTTGGTAGGGGAGCGACTGGGGCTTTTGGTCCTTGAACTGTTGAGTTTCCTCAAGGGTTGGTCACCTAGAAAGGTGGGGTAGCTCCTGAAGGTTTTGTAGGATGTGTGGATGGTCAGTGTGGTTATGTTTTGCCAATTCCACTTCCTTAAGGTGACCTAGGAGGTTGAATTAGATCATAGTATCCTATCATCACATGTTTACCTCGGTTGGTCAGTTGCTTGGGTAAATGTGGGAGGAGGGTGTTACATTACCTCTGCTATTAGCAGGCGTCCATAGCCTTGAAATGAGTGCCTTTTAACTAAATTTAGATGCTTGGATCCCATAATACTAGTTATAAATTTATGGCTTAGGATTTTGTTTGTTTTTTGCCTCGGAAGTAGACCTTGAACCTCCTTAAAAGCTTGAGATGACATGTAGATTTAGAAAGATAACATGTAGAAAAAATTAAATATTAATTTGGAATACCATATGTCACAGGCAGAGTCACTGCTACAAACAAGCATCCATAACCTCGCCAGAGACATCTCTTAAACTCATTTTACTTTAGCAATTTTATCCCAATGAAATAAAACAAAGAGAAGTTAAGACTATAGTAGTCATTGTTAATATACATTAAGAATCTCTAGTAATTGGGGAAGCAAGTCTAAAATCCCCTTAAGATATAGGATGGTATAAAAAGTTCTAAAATTACCAACCTTACATTAATTACACTGCTCATAAAAATTATATTGTTGAGCATTAAGCTCTCTTAACAAAGTAAGAATTTTAAATCATATTCATTTCTGCAGCAATAATGAGATTTCTTAAACATAAAACACTTTTATTTATCAGTTGTTACTGAAGTAAGCAAATCAGAGAGTTTAAAACATCAACAAATAACATTTGTTACAAAAATTTCCATGAAAAAAATGTTTAAGATAGAATTATTTTATTTTCAAGTTGTGGAATTCATCAAACAAGCAACAGAAAAAGAAAAACCACGTTGAAAAAAAAAGCAAGCAAACTTCAAAAAAAAAAAAAAAAAAAACAAATTTATAGAAATAGGAGATCCCCAAAGGGATTTAGGAAAACTACTTCTTCAAAAGTTTCCCATTAACTAGAAGGGGTTCAGACTGACCTTCAAGAGTTTACAGACGTAATGTACTTGGGCCAATCTTTTCTGTAACAATGAATGGCCCTAGCCATAACCTCAAAAACTTGGAATGCTCCCCTTTGTCCTTGTGGGTTTTGTCCCATTTAAGAGCCAAGTCACCAACCTCAATATTCTCATAAGAAGAAGATCTGCCGTCAAACCACCATTTAACATTTTTTTAATGTTGATGTAGTTCATGTTTTAATTGCTCTCTTTCTTCTTCCAGTTTAAGCAAGGAATTTATCTTGTTTTGCATGGCAAAGGATTTGACTTCCTGTACTTGTTGAGACAACTGTAAAGAAGGTAAGAAAATATTAGGCGGTAGAATTGCTTCTCTACCATAAACAAGAAAAAGGGGGAGTTCCCAATTGCAACTTTGGGGGTGATCCGATTAGCCCATAATGCGTTAAAGAGAGCAGTACATCGCTTTTTGTGATGCTCAAAAATTGTTTTTTTAAGGATTTTTGTCAGATTTTTGTTTGAGGATTCAAGAAGACCATTCCCTTGAGGGTAATAGTTTTTTGAGTATTTAATTTAAATCCCTTTATGTGAAGCATAAGCATCTAGTTCCTTAGAGGAAAATAAGATGCATTATTGTACATTAATGATTTTGGAACTCCAAAACGAGTGAGAATGTTAGAATCTAAAAATGGAATTACCTATTTATCATTGACCACTCGCAAAGGAGCTACTTCCACCCATATTGTAAAGTAATTGGTATATATTTATGTTGTTGTTTGAAGGAGGATTCATGGGACCAGCAATGTCTAAGCCCCACTATTGGAAGGGAACTTCAACAGTAATAGGCTTAAGGGGAAGGTTGGTTTTCTCATCCTACCGACAGACTTTTGGCAAGTCTCACATCTTCGTACCAGGGAATGAGCATCTTTAAATGAGATGTGTCAATAATACCCAACTTTTAGATCTTTGTGAGTAGTGGTATCTCCGCCAAAATGACCACCAGTGGGACCAAAATGAAGTTCATGGAGTACTTTTTGAGAATCATTTTGTTCTAGACAATGAAGCAATATCCCATCATAATTCTTACGAAATAGAACATTATTTATCAGTTGATAAGGAGCAAGTTTGAGCCTTAATGCTCTTTTGTTTTTGGGTTCAAGATGAGGCAGTGTTGTACCATTCTGCAAATAAAATTTGATATCAAAATACCCAGATTTAGGATAATCTAATACACAGGAAACCTCGTCTTTCATCAAAGAAACTTCATTATTAGAACAATAATCCCAGTTGGGAGAGTTAAAAAACTCAACAACCACATTGAAAAGACCATGACCTTTCACTATTTGAGTAGGTTTGATCTCCAAGTCATACTCTTGGAGGGTTTTCATCCAATGGGCCCTCTTTTCTACTAATTAATTATGCACAACTAAATTTATTATTGTTGGATAAGGAACAATTACCTTTGTTTAAGATTTTAGCAGATATGACCGGAAATGCTTTACTGCCTTGAAGATGAAAGGCCTATTTATCTATTGTCAGGAAATGTAATTCAAACCCCTTAAAGGAAAAGCTCATAAATGTAATAGGAATCTCACTATCAAGATTTGTTTTTTGTGTAAGGACAACAACATAAGCAAAATCAAATGCAAAGGTATAGAGTATGAAATCTCTAGAGAAATTAGGGCTCATCAGAGAAGGAGCCTTAGAGATGGATTGCTTTATAGTACCAAAAGCCTTTTTTTCTTGATGTTTATACTTATTGTTATAATTCTTTTTAACTAGATCTTGAAGTGGCTTGATTATTTGAGAAAAGCTAGGGACAAATCATCTAATAAAATTGATTTTCCCGAGGAAGAATGCATGGTATTTTTGGAATTTGGAGGTGGAAAACTATCAATGGCATGTGTTCTTTCCGGGTCAATCATTATACCATATTTAGATATGATACACCCTAACCATTTTCCTTTAGTGACTACAAAGATAGACTTTTTGGGATTTAAAGAAATGCAAAATTTCCTGTATCGTACAACATGTTTCTAAGATGTGAGATATGGTCAGATCTATGTTTAGAATAAACAATGACACCATTAAGTTATACGACAACATATTCATTTATAAGACCCCTAAAGGAAATATCCATTGCCACAACATTAATCAAGTTGAAGGGCATATTTCTGTAGGCAAATGTTTCCCATGGAGTTCTAAAGGTAGTTTTGAGTTGGTTAAAGGGAGCCACCATAACTTGGTTATAGCTCGAGAAACTATCCAAAAGAGACAACATCTCGGAGCATGAAACTTGCTGCAGGATTTTCTCCATGGGAGGTACTGGGTAGTTATCTTTGTAAGAGGCTTTATTCCGGTTTCTGAAGTCTAAACAGAGATTAAGGCTTTCATTTTTCTTTTTCATTGTGATAAAATTTGTAACTTGTAGCATATGAAAAACATGGAAGATAATTTTAAAAAGGTAATTTGCCACCAATTCATAAATGGTCGTGACTATAATTTAATTTTTAGGCATGATAGATGACATTTCATCCATGGAAATTATTATGATATTTTCACCTTAAAAAGGAAAAGAAACCAATAATTGTTGTCCACTTCGAGGGGGAAACCTCCTTATACAATAAATACAATGAGCAAGACAATATTTGATGATCCTAAGACTAGGTCTCCTTAGTATGTATATATATATATATATATATATATATATATATATATATATATAGGATACAAAGGATACAATTATAATAAAATGGAACCATGAGGGGTTCTAGCCTAAATAACAATATAACAATAGAAATGTAATCACTCAATATCTATGGCTTAATAAGGGGTTTTGGGGGTTAACATGAGGCTTCTATAGGGCTTAACATGCCTCTCCCCTTCAAAGAAGTGTTGTCCTCAACACTTGACTATCTGTGGGTGTTCCTGCATGAAACACTCATCTTCCCATGTCACTTCTTTCACTAGAAGGTTCTTCCATTTGATAAGGTACTTAGTAATTAGGCTCGGTTTCTCAGCTGCTTATTCCTTGTTTTCAAAATTGTTTGTCGTTCTAGTATTATTTTCCCTTCCTATTTGATCTCTGGTAGAAGAGTTTGGACTAGGATCTTATCATCAATGACCTTATTTAAGCAAGAAACATGGAAGACTAGGTGTACATGTGAAGATGGAGGTAGCTCCAATTATTAGGCCATACTTCCAATCCTTTGCAACACCTTATATGGGCCATAATATCTTAGAGCTAATTTATTTCCCTTATTTTTTTGCTTGAGGGACATCTATCTATATGGTTGTAGTCTCACAAATACATAATCCCCCACTTCAAATTCCCTTTCACTGTGAAGTCAATTTGCTTGTTGTTTCCTCCTATTTTGTGCCACAACCAAGTTGTTCTTCAAAAGTTTGAGAACATCTTGTTAGTGTTGGATGTGGTCCAAATTTTCCAGTGAAAATTAGATCTTTGTCACTTACAATAATATTTGGTATTCCATGTAGCTTTTGGATTGTTTCTGTGAATGCTTATATCATAATATTTGCTTTAAAAGGATGAGAAAGAGAGAAAAAGTGGGCATACTTTGTCATTAGATCTACCACTACCATAATGAAACTCTTTCCTTTAGATTTGGGTAAACCTGTAATAAAATCCATTGAAACTTCTTCCCAATCTTGGCTTGGTATGGCTAATGGTTGAAGGAACCTTGGGGTCTTAATAGTCTCTCCTTTTATTTTTTTGGCATATCGTACATTCCACCACAAATTTTTGCACATATGCTTTAAGACCTTCCCAAAAGGAAATCTTTCTTGATCCTATAGTATGTCTTTAAGAACCACAAAATTCCTCCTATAGGAAAAGTGTGTAATTCTGATAAGGCCTTTTTCTTTAGTTGGGAATTCTTACATAAGTGGTCTTGATACCTTAACAAAAAATATTTCCATGTAAATTTCTCTATTGCATCAGGGTCCTCCTGTAATTGTTGAATGATATTGCATATCTTCTCATCTTGTTGCCATTTTATACTTGCTTTTTCCACCCAATCAAATTGTGGAATGGAAACAACACATAATAAACCATTTGTGTATTCCTCTTTCCTTAAGAGTACATTTGCCACAATATTTTGTTTTCCCTTTTGTAGATAATTTCAAAGTCATAAATCAAAATCTTTGTGACCCATTTTTGTTGCTCTTTTGAAGATATTATTTTCTCGAAGAATTACTTCAAACTATCATGATCTATTTTTACTTTGAATTGTCTTTATATTAGGTATGGACACTATTTCTTAACTACATGTAGTATGGCCAACATTTTTTTCATAGATTAGTCTAAGTAAGTTCCTTCCTTTAAGTTCACTACTTGCAAAGGAAAGGGTTATTCCTTCTTGCATTATTGAGGCATCAAAATCCACAAAAAATATTTTTGTGAAGCTAGTTGTGGCCAAGACGGGAGTTGTACACATATCCTTTTTTAAGTTTTTAAAATGCGTTGGTTGCTTGTTTAGTCTAGGAAAATGTTGCCTTCTTCAATAATTTTGTTAGAGGTGATATTATTTGAACATAATTCTTGACAAATTCGTGGTAATATCCTACCAATCCTAAGAATCCTCTGAGTTTCTTCAAGGTCTTTGGGATTGATCATTCCCTCATAGCTTTGATTATGTTATGATCCACCTTGAAATCATCGTGTGATACAATATGACCCAAATATTCCACTTATTAAACCCCAAAGGCACACTTGGAAGGATTTTTATATAGTTTTTTCTCTGCCAATAGGGCCAAGACCATGTCAACATGTTGTACATGTTCTTCCCAAGATTTGTTGTAAATTAATATGTCATCAAAAAATACTAACACAAATTTTCTAAGGAAGGGTTTGAAAATAGAATTCAACAAGCTTTGAAATGTTGAAGGTGCATTTGAAATTCCAAATAACATAACCAAAAACTCATAATAACCTTCATGTGTTATAAAGGTTGTTCTGAGAATGTCTTCTCACCTCATTTTTATTTGATGATATCCATAATGAAGATCCAACTTAGTAAAGAAAATTGTTCCATGTAATTCATCTAACAATTCATCAATGACAGGAATAGGAAACTTATATTTGATTTTCATTTGGTTGACTTCTTAGTAGTCTTGACACATATGCCACGAACCATCCTTTTTTATAACCATCACCATCGGTGAAGAGAAAGCACTTTGGATAGGCCAAATGATGCCTGCCTCTAACATTTCTTGAACCATACCCTCAATCTCACTATTTTTTTCATGTGGATATTTGTAAGGTCTATTGTTAGGTGGTACACTTTTAGGTTGCAAATGAATATCATGGACATGTTCTCGGACAAGTGGAAAACCCTTAAACATTTATCCAAATACCTTAGCATGATTGTTGATAACTTTTTAAAGATTCACTAAAATAGAGGATACAAATTATTGAATATCTAATTAACACAATTGAGAAACTACGACTTAGTGTCCCTTTTTTAGAAACTTAGTCATATTATTAGATATTACCACTTTATTGGCTTTCCCTTGGATAAGTCTAAGCTCAATTTCCTTTCCTTCTGAGAAAAATATTATAAAAATATCTTGGAAATTAAGAGCCATTGTTCCCAATGATTGTAACCATTGGATTCCTAATAAAACATCAACACCACCCATTTATATTGCAATCATGGAACTAACCAATAAGTACTCCCCATATTCAATTTAATCTTATTGTACTTCCTTGAACAATTTATGGTACCACCATTTGCAATCATTACTTCAAATTTAGGTGTTGGATATACAAATCAATTAAAAGGTTTTTCCAATTTTTAATTGATGAAGTTATAGGTACTATTTGAATCAATCAACATTGTTACCCTTTGTCATTTGATATATCCTTCTATCTTGGGGGTTTGTGGAGTGTTGATGCCATCCAATGCATGACAAGACATTGTTGGAGCAATTCCTTCTAGCTCTAGATATAGTGAAGTTTCCACTTCATGATCTTCTTCGTCTTCACAATCTATGTAGAATAATTTATTCTCACTACATTTATCCCTTTACTATACTTGTTGTCACAGTTGAAACATAGTCCCTTTGCTCTTTTTTCATCTATTTTCCTAGGAGACAACCTTGTCGGTTTAGGAAAGTGAGCTTGATTTTCTCTATAGTTATTAGTGACCAATTTCCCATTGGCCATATTTTTAATTTCAACTTTCCTTTCTAGGCTAAAAGCATGCTCTAGAGATTTGGGTTCAAAGAGATGCACCTCATGTTGGATGCTTTCCTTTAAAGTAACCATAACTAGGTCTAACAAGTTATCCTCTGGAATATTCTTTACTCTAAGACTCAACTTTTGGAATTGTTGAATGTGCTCTATAATAGGACCTTTTTTTCAAAGATTTACCAATTGAATAAAGAATGCGTTGCTCTTAATATCCCCATAATGTGTTATCATTTCCTCTCTAAAACTGGACCAAGATATAACAAAAGCTTTTCTTTCTTTCATAAAATCATTAATGATACCATACATGTTGCTATTGTTCTAAAAAAATGGATGCAATATTTACCTTTTGTAAGGATGCCACTTGGTGTAAATCTAAGTATTACTCTACCTAACATATCATGTTACAAAATCATTACCATCAAATTTTGTCATATTAATATTTGGGATGTAATAGTTCCTTAGTGTTGATTTGAAGCCCTAAAAATGTGGATCTTGGATTGAAAATCAATGATTATGGTTCTGTGATTCAAAATTTGTGCTCTCGAATAGTGATAGCATGCTCCTCATATGAGATTGATTCCCAACGATATGCTTCTCCTTATGTTCAATATTTCCTTGGATATCCACATCCCTTTTAGGAAGCATCTCCAAGATAATATTTTCCATGGAAATCATGGATTTTTGTGTTTCTTCCGTATTTTCATTCATCTTATTTTCTATTCCTTCCTTATTTTTATTCATCTTCTTTTCCATTTCTCTTTTGAGAATTTTTTGGGAATATGAGAAATCCACCTTTTTCAACATACTACCATCCATTTGATTAACTTTCTCTTCTAATTGAGATAACCTAAATTCTAAGACTTCACTTTCTTCGTAAGTAAAGGGTGGGCCTTTAGTAGATTTTGTTGATTCAATATTTTTCTTTGGAGGAATTTTGGAAAATGATAATATCCCTCCTCTTTATTACAACCAAAAAAAGAGGATTTTCTAATGAATAGTTAGGTCACTAGTAAGTCACATACCTTAATTTGGACAATATTGGAATGGTTGAAACTTTATTGATATATCTCTGATATTTGAGGCATTCTAGATATGAAAAATTGTCTTGTACTACTATGGTATGTAGTTTCTACAATTCCATAGGTGTGAACTAAATCTAATGTGTCAATTGGAAGTTGTAGAAATCGTCCCCAAAACTTGTTGATTTGTTTTTGGCATCTTCCCAAGCAAACTTGTATGGCACATGTCCAATTATTTAAATATAATGTTGGAACCAATATCTGAGGTATTTATATATGTCTCCTAACAGTTCCGAAGATTTCATAGTCTAAAAATTTCTAGACAAGAAGATATAACAAAAATACCAAGTTGACATGTTTAAAATTTATTTCATGACTATTTATAAACCTTGAGTTCCATAAGGCATAAATCCAAAAGTATAGTCAATCAAATTCCAAAAATGGAACCGACTATTCCTCAAGATTTCTACTTAATATGGTCAAAGTTACACTTTATGAAGCCTTGTAGAAAAAAAAGTTATAGCACAAATGCCAAATTGACCCGTTTGAAACTAAATTTTGGAGCATACATAAACCCTAACTTCCTTGGAGCATATCTTCGAAAATATAGTGAAAAAATATTTGTAACTTGGATGAAATGTTCTCCAAGAATTCTCCTCAATGTGGTATGGGTTTCATGGTCTGGAGCCTCACAAGAAAAAAAATTATAGTGAAAATCGTGAATTGACTTGTTTAAGATAGATTTTAAGAGCATTAAGAAACCATAACTCCCTTGGACCATATCCCGAAAAATATAGTGAAACAAGATCTTAAACTTGAATCAGAAATAGCCCAGGATGTATGCTCAACCATATCCATGTTTCACCATCTGAAACCTCCCATAAAAAAATTATAGTCAAAATGCCATGATGACATGTTTGAAGCGACAAAACCTTAAGATCAAGAGCTATGATACCAAATGTTATGATATTTACACCTTAAAAATGATAAGAAACCAATAATTATAGTCCAATTTGACGGGGAAACCTTCTTATACAATAAATACAGTGAACAAGATAATATTCGATTAACCCTAAGATGAGGTCTCCTTTATATATATATTATATATATATATATATATATAATACATGGGAGACAAATGATACAATTAATAATAAAATGGGACCATGAGGGGTTCTAGCCTACATAACAATATAACAATAGAAATGTAATCACTCAATATTTATGGATTAATAAGGGGTTTTTGGGTTAGCATGGGGCTTACATAGGGCTTAATAGAAACCATCTCCAAGTTGTTCTTCACATCACTAGCTTTGAAATGAGCTCTCTTTTTCACAATTTGGACATTGGGAGCTCAAGTTATGGCTTTTGGAACTTAGTGACTCAACATTCATTGATTTATAAATATTGACCTTTGATTTATAATTATGGATTATTTATATCACATGCATTGTAGGTGGGCATTTGTAACAATTTATAAGGAAATAAGGTTCCCATATAGTTTTTATGGAGTAGAAATAGCCATGGGTCCTCACGTAGTTTGTGTTTAGTGTAAACTTTTTGAACCACCTCAATGCCCAATCATCATGCCAAGTCATCTGTGTCCAACTAATACCTTCCAAGTGTCATCTAGAGATGCTACCATGTGTCATTATGAGTTGTGCCAAAGAAAGAGGGGGGGAAACTTAGGATACGAGAATGCATGAAAATAATCTAAATGTAGAGAATGTAAAATTTTGGTCATCGCCTCAATGCCCAATCATCATGCTAATTCACATGTGTAAAACTAATAGCTTCCAAGTGTCACCCAAAGATATCGCCATGTGTCATTGGGAGACATTCCAAAGAAAAAGGGGCCAGGAAAACTTAAAATATGAGAATGCATGAAAATAATCAAAGTGTGGATAATAATACATATACGAAGAAGGAGCCTAATACAAAGAGGTAAAAGTAATGTTGAGAAGTAAAAAGTAAGAAAAATGACTAAGTAAATTGATGGAGAGAAGTGAAGTCCACAATCTGCATTCAAAGAATGGCTCGGTTGTAAAATTGAAAGTATATGTGAAAACTGACTGAGTATAAACAAGTGGATGAAACAATTTGCATGAATAACAAAAAAACTAAGTAAATTGGTTAAATCACTAAGTAAAAATAGTTAAATAATGAGAGGGGAATGAGGAAGAGTGATTCTGCATGGAAAGAATCACTTAGTAAAAGTTTTAAAATTGATGGGAAAATGGATCATGAAAATAATAATGGTAAATGGGAAATGGATGAAAAATAATGAAAAAAAATGGATAATTGAGGAAGATATAATGAAGGGGATGTAGTTAAGTTAATCTATAGGTTCTGATACCCACCAAAAGTGAGTGACCCCATAGGAGAATTTTATCTCTCATTATCTCTTCCAGTTGGCAACTAGCAGCACCTGACAACCACTAGTAGTTGTTCAACCAATTTAATGTCTTAAATTGCTAACATAAATTATCGACCAGGGTTAGTAAACTAATGAAGTGTGGTGCACAATATGTGCTTATTTAATCTTGTTTCTTACTTCGTTGAATATGTTTTTGTATTGCTTTGAGGGTTTTGTCTTTTATGCCTAATGATTTTAATGGATGTTAAGTGTCAATGACAAACTAAGTCTAAATGGATGTTTAATATAAAAACTAATTTCTAAGAAGGAAGAAAAGGAAATGTACTTCAACTAACTTAATTTGCATAAAATCAAATCAAAAACTTGAATGGTTAGTCTAATCTAGGCCGGCACTGTGTCTATGAAAAGTAGAGCATTATTCTAGATACAATTGTATTCATTGATAAGATGAAAATGAAATCACTTCCTATCTATCCTTGAAAACTCTTGATAAAAAACAAAATTAATCCTATTCTATTCTATGAAAGCAAGCAATATAAAAACAACTATGATCTACTGCATGCTCAAATACTATTGTGAACATTCAATACAGGAAGATTTCGAAATCATCTTCTTGAAATGACATAAGCAATTGAATATACATTATATGTGATGTAAGAAAGCATAATAAAAGCATGGAAAGGAAAACTTGCAGCTACTATGTGATCTAATGCCTCTTAGGCAACCCAAATTGGAACAACTACCTTCTTGGACTTGCTGATCATGAGATTACACAATAGATGAAAGCTTAATCTAAAAAGCATGACAAAAGCATGAGGAAAGAAACTAAATCACTGTTTATTCTTAACACCTCAAGCAACCAATATTGGAAAATAGTTGAATGCTACCTTCTTGAGAAGCTCTTTGGAAAACATAGGGTTAAACAGAGAATGTAAAGTTGAATCTAAGAAAGCATTGTAAAGACATGTGAAAAAAAACTAAGTCATTGTATGCTCTAATGCTTCAAACGCAATCCAATTTTGGAAAAGAGAAAATTCTTTTCTTGAGATGCTTTGATTAGCATGAGATTACACAGTGATTAAGAAAGCAATAAATTTTAATCTATGAAAGCAAATAATTCTTAATCTATGAAAACAAATAAATCTCACGCATTGTAGGTGGCCAATCCAAAAGTATGAGGATTGAAAGTTGAGAAGTTCCAAATGCAAACCTTCTTCTTTATTCAAAACATGAGCAATTCCCCAACTTTACACATAAAATGATAGGAGAAAACTTCCCCTATTTATACAAAAAGATGAAAAGTTATCTCATTAATGAGAGTCCATGAATCTCTCCCTATATCTCTAGAGTTACAATCAAAATAGGAAATGATAAGACACATGTCTTCTTAGAGTTTCAATACAAATAGGAAATGAGACACATATCCTTATGATCCCATGATCTTCTCCACTCAAATTCGAATTTGGTTTTGGAAGGCCACATAAAGGTCTTTTAGAAGTTTCCTTTTGACCTACACATTTCAACAATCTCATCCCACTTGTTCCTTGTTAGGTATAAGCATATGAACACTATCTTCTAATTTGTAACCATAAATTCACTTAAAAATGCTAAGGATTAATAAAGTTTGGAAAAACATAAATGTGACCCAATAATAATAATGGTAAGGTAAATGTAATGAAATGGAGGTAAATGTAATGAAATAGAAGTGGAGTGAAGGTGACAATATGGAAATATAAATGAAGATGTAATGGGAGTGAATGACAATTTCAAGGCCCAACATACCCCCAACTGAAGCTATTGCATGTCCTCATGCAATCTATTACATTAATTCTTTTTTATCCTTGAGCTTTGGCTTAACTTTGCATGATATCATTTGATAACTTCATACTTCTGCCAAGTCTTTTAGTTGAATTGCAACATAGTTGGTTCTTGTGTTACAACCATATTTTGTTGTTGCATTCATTTTTTTATCTTTGAACTTTTCATAATGATAATTTGATTATTGTTGCAAAGTATATCTTTATTGGATTGCATCATAGTTTATTCTTGTGTGACAACCATGATTGTGTTTCTATCCAATTATCTTTTCAATACTTTTGAAAAGTCTTTGTATGCTCACAACAATAATGTAATAGTTAATATATTTTGAAAGTATGTGGGCTTTTGAATGTGATATGAATATGGCAAAATATGAATATGAATGTATCCCCCCAACTGATGATATTGGCAATTTTATGAGATGAGGAAGAGAAATGTTTTTTTCCAAAAATTATCATTCTAGCTTTTCAAGGAATTTTATGGTAAAAAGTTAGAAAATGACATAACTTAACTTACCCTTTGGAAATGGATGAGCTGCATGTGTGGTGGCTACAAAATTCTGATCATAATCTTCTTCAAGTGGTTGGACAAGTCATGGAGAAAATAGTCAAAATGACTTTTTATTGCTTTTATTAAAACTTGTTGAATATACTGTGGAATAGTGCTAATTCTGTTGTTGCCATCTCATTCTGCATATGTTATTCAATTCTGCAGCTGTCATTTGATTCCGCAGCGACATTTACTCCCAAAAGCTGAAAATGATAGTCTCCCTGTCTTCAAAACTCATTGGCACAATTTCTGTCATGTGAATACATGTTCTGATGTCGAACCTAGCAGTAAATTGTTGACTTAGTGGCCATTAATGGATGCCACTAGTCAACACGAGAAATCTCACCATTGATGACAATGAGAGTCAAGATGCCCAAACACATCTTGCTAGGTACGAATAATTTTGATGTTATCGAGTACCTAGAAGATCCGATGAACAAGAGACATTAATGTATTCCCATTGTTTGTCAACATGAGGACTTGCCATTAAGGCATGCAAGCCTCAAGGTGTTTTTGCAATGATTTTAGACTCAAAGGACTATGGACTCAATAATTTTCATTGAAGCAGGGTTTATTTGTGAAATGAAAAGGATAGGAAAGGAAAAACGAAAATGGAAAATGACAACGGGCAATAAGCATGTTAGTGAGCTTCTTGCTTTTATTTGTGGGTCAGGAGTAGACAAAAAGTAATGGGAAGTGTATGTGAATAAAGGAAAATTAACAACTGACATTTGTTGGGAAAATAACTATGGCTTGATTCGAAGTTCTTGGTTGGATTAATAATTCAAAAGGGAGGAAGAGTAATGGTTTTGATGAATATGGACATGGACTTGTTTTTATGTTTCTCATGAGATTGGTCTTTTGAAGACCAATTGTCATCACAATTTAATCTCCTTGTTGATCATTCAGTCATCCTAAACATGCAAAAAAAAACTTGACACAAAGAACATAAGTGTGTTAAAAAAGAAATAGCTAATTTCTTTCTGATTCTTATGCAAAAATTGAATGTCAAATGAAATAGATAAAGGAAAATAAAAAAGTGTTATATTCGGTCCAATTCATGATATCGATAACAATCCATTTTTAAGAAATAACCATGAAAAATAAATCAACTCCTTGTTGTCAGATGACTTTATGCATTGTGCTCAATGAAACGATTGGCATCACAAAGTTTTGTTGTGTCCTGCAAGTTAAAACTTCATAAAAAAATACACAGCAACAATATTAATGCCAAATGTTCATAAATCGTCTAAATATTTTTCCAATTGTTCTGCAAGCCATTATTGAATCGTTATCTGTGCTGCAAAGATTACATGCTGTCAAAAATATTTGAAGCGGCAAAAAATATGAAAAAGTACTTGTACAAAAAATTTATTTCAATCAAATTTTGCAAGTATTTTTTGTTTTTATAAATTGCTTCAAAAAATCGATTGCATCATTGCAATTTTTTTTAATTATTTTTTTTAAATTTTCTTTATCAAAAAGAAATTATTAATAAAGAAAATGATTTATTATTATTATTATTTATTTTTTAATCGCGAGACACATATTCTAAAATCAAATTGGACTCTTAGACCTCATGCGATGTGGAGTTGAGTTTGTTATTCACTTGGATTTTTCTGCTTTCAACTTGCCATGTTAAAATAGTTCAAAACAAATCGTTTTTTCCTCACGCAATCTGCAAAACAGAGCTCTAAAAAACCATAAAATTCACTCAAACGGTTGTGAAATTTGGAAAACCATTTATGGGTTACCTAATTCACCCTATTCATGAAAAAAACTCATGTTTCATTTTTTTCTAATTTGGCTCGGTTTGTTCAGAAAATGCATTTTAAAATCATGTGTTTTTAACAATTACGCATTTTTCGCAATTTCATTTTCTGGCAATTACTTCTGCAACAGACTAAAATTGTTGTGGTTTGTCTTCTTTTTTTTTTTATTTGCCGGTTTGTTGTTGGTTATGCCTACTGGTTCATGAGCGTCTTGGGAAATGCTTACAGAAATGCTATGAGCAGCCACAGCTTCTCTCTAATTGCGTGTAGACGGGTTGATGCGTCATCTGCTTCCCCATGATTTTTCCCTCTGTTCTGTGCCACCTCTCCAATTAGTTTCAACGACCTTTTCAGCCTCCCTTCATGTTCAAGATTTCAGGACACACAAGGGTTTGAAATCTAGAGCAGAGCACTGACTTCAAACGTAGGTCTAGTCTGGTTTAAAGATCTAGTTGGTTTTTGGAGCAAACCAATAAACGGAAATAGATCTGAGATCTTCAGCATGCAAATCATATTAAAATTGAATATCACATCCACGCACCAGGTTATTAAGTGCCACCGAGCCATCGAAATATTTGAATTTCTTTCCAATTAGTTCTGCTCGAAAAAATATGGATCTGCAATATCAATTGTCGACTCATCATCTTATAGAAACCAATATTTTATAACAACTTTGGAGCTCGAAGCTTTACAGAATGTGCATATGAATTTATGAGTTGATCAAGGTTGGGCCAAAGCAGCCATTTTTTTTCACCAAATGTTGCAGCGTTTAAAACTATGCTTCCGACCATACTATATAATGGCGTGTGTGCTTAATTCATGAAAGCCCAACTCATGGTTTTTTGCGAATGATTTTGTTTTGTGTTGATCATTTCATTTGTTTTATTGTGTTGTTTTATTATTTTATTTTATTGTTTTATTTAAATTTTAAAATAGAAGGTTTTATTAAAACAAAAAAAAACAAAAAAAAACAAAAAAAAACAAAACAAAACAAAACAAAACAAAACAAAAAAAACAAAAAAAAACTAGGCATTTTTATTTTTATTTTTTAATAAACACAGAAAAATAATTTGCTTTAAGAAGATTTGAGACAAGAGAATTTGAGATGGAGATCAAAATTTAGGCAATTTTTTTTATACAAGGAAGAGTCAATTTAGATTTCCTAGTCATTTTTCAAATTTATGAATTTTATTACAAAATTGCAAAGCTAACTTATTCAATTTCCTTTCTGATCTTCCAGGTTGCACAAGGTGCAAGAAGAGAGCATACTTGGGAATTTGTATTCGTTTTTTTAGATGTAAGAAATAAGGTCTCCTAATTACACTTCCCCGACAACGACGCCAAAATGTTCATTCAATTTAATGTCTTAAATTGCTAACATAAATTATCGACCAGGGTTAGTAAACTAATGAAGTGTGGTGTACAATATGTGCTTAGTTAACCTTGTTTCTTATTTCGTTAAGTATGTTTTTGTATTGTTTTGAGGGTTTTGTCTTTTATGCCTAATGATTTTAATGGATGTTAAGTGTCAATGATCAACTAAGTCTAAATGGATGTTTAATATAAAAACTAATTTCTAAGAAGGAAGAAAAGGAAATGTACTTCAACTAACTTAATTTGCAAAAAATAAAATCAAAAACTTGAATGGTTAGTCTAATCTAGGCTGGCACTGTGTCTATGAAAAGTAGAGCATTATTCTAGACAATTGTATTCGTTGATAAGATGAAAATGAAATCACTTCCTATCCTATCCTTGAAAACTCTTGATAAAAAATAAAACTAATCCTATTCTATGAAATGAAAGCAAGCAAAAAACAACTATGATCTACTGCATGCTCAAATACTATTGTGAACATTCAATATAGGAAGATGTCGAAATCATCTTCTTGAAATGACTTAAGAAATTGAGTATACATTAGATATGATATAAGAAAGCATAATAAAAGCATGGAAAGGAAAACTTGCAGCTACTATGTGATCTAATGTCTCTTAGGCAACACAAATTGGAAGAACTACCTTCTTGGACTTGCTGATCATGAGATTACACAATAGATGAAAGCTTAATCTAAAAAGCATGACAAAAGCATAAGGAAAAAACTAAATCATTGTTTATTCTTAATGCCTTAAGCAACCAATATTGGAAAATAGTTGAATGCTACCTTCTTAAGAAGCTCTTTGGAAAACATAAGGTTAAACACTGAATGTAAAGTTGAATCT
This sequence comes from Pinus taeda, assembly GCA_000404065.3. Classification (NCBI taxonomy): domain Eukaryota; kingdom Viridiplantae; phylum Streptophyta; class Pinopsida; order Pinales; family Pinaceae; genus Pinus; species Pinus taeda. The sequence continues at coordinate 283,124 of APFE031594295.1, read as the reverse complement.
AAGAAAGCATTGTAAAGACATGTGAAAGAAAACTAAGTCACTGTATGCTCTAATGCTTCAAACATAATCCAATTTTAGAAAAGAAAATAATATTTTCTTGAGATGCTTTGATTAGCATGAGATTACACAGTGATTAAGAAAACAATAAATCTTAATCTATGAAAACAAATAAATCTCACACATTGTAGATGGTCAATCCAAAAGTATGAGGATGGAGTTGAGAAGCTCCAAATGCAAACATTCTTTATTCAAAACATGAGCAATTCCCTGAATTTACACATAAAATGATAGGAGAAAACTTCCCCTATTTATCAAAAAGATGAGAAGCTATCTCATTAATGAGAGTCCATGAATCTCTTCCTATATCTCTAGAATTACAATCAAAATAGGAAATGATAAGACACGTCTTCCTAAAGTTTCAATACAAATAGGAAATGAGACACATATCCTTATGATCCCACGATCTTCTCCACTCAAATTCGAATTTGGTTTTGGGAGGCCACATAAAGATCTTTTAGAAGTTTCCTTTTGACCTACACATATCAACAATCTCATCCCACTTGTTAGGCATAAGCATATGCACATTATTTTCTAATTTTTAACCATAAATTCATTTAAAAATGCTAAGAATTAATAAAGTTTGGAAAAATATAAATGTGACCCAATAATAATAATGTTAAGGTAAATGTAATGAAATAGAGGTAGGGTGAAAGTGAAAATATGGAAATATAAGTGAAAATGTAATAGAAGTGAATGACAATTTCAAGGCCCAACAGTAGCTAATGACAACGTGTCATTCATATCTCCACCACCAGCATCAGTCGTATGTTTCATTTCCCATTTCGCAAGAACACATGTTGGAATGTGGGTATCTGATCGAAAGGTACTTCATTCATTTTGCAATCAGTTGCTTATGCTTGTTTGTATTTTGGGCATTTGACATGGATTATGGGGTAACTTGGGAGGAGGAGGGGTATTGACCATGATCTTGTTCCCTCACCTTAAATGGGGGGTTAAATGTATATCAAGAAGAGAGCTTGGTTTATGTGTTGAGATTTTCTGTTTGGAGCAAAATAGGAAAAATCTCAGCTGATGACAACAATAGAAATTCAGTTCCTAGATTAGCTCCAGGTTGTTGGGAGGGAGTTAATGCCTCCTATATTTGATGTGAGTGAGTTAATGAGGCTGTTAGATTCTCTATGCTATATAACAGGAAACCATTTGGATGGTTTGCTAAGAGGGTGAGAGTTTTGTGAGGATTTATTGATGTAATCTCCTGTTTGATTAATAAATTCATGATGCCTATGTTGTGTGGACGTAGCCCAGATTGGTTGGGTGAACCACGTTAAACTCTTGTGTTTTATGTTCTTGATTTATTCTGTTGTGTGTTTAATTGTTTGTTGTGCATCTGGGACCAACAATTGGTATCAGAGCTCAAGGTGGAGCGCTGAGGGAGCTGTGTCTGGTGAGCAGCTCGATTGCTGCCTGGAGGTGCTGCGCTGTGCGGTATTACCTGGTGCGCTGATCGATGATGGAGGTGTTGCATTGATCGATGATGGAGGTGCTGCGTTGATCGATGATGGAGGTGTTGCGTAAACGTATGTGTGCTGCGCTGTAATACCTGCCTGCGTGTGAATGCGTTAGAGCATTGTTTGTTGTTAGCGCTGGCGGACTGTGCTGGTGGTTTGTTGTTGAACAGTGCTGCCTGAAAGGCGTAGACAGCGTTATTAGCCTGTAACAATCAGACTCTACAAGTCATTCGATCAATCCCTTTGTTTTTCGCAACATTCAGGTTTATAATTGACACTCTCATCGCAATTCTTATGTATTGAATTTCTAGTAAATTGAAATCCAGGCTTCGGGTGGATTATTTGTATGGTTATGTTGATTGGGGATTATTCAGATGGGTTTGTTAATTGGAGCGTGTATGAAAATGTAATGGGCATCGATAACATTTTATTACATCTTCACGAAAATTGCCTCTTATCAATGGGTGTGTATGACAATGTAAGTGCGCGTCGATAATGGAAAGCAATATGCAGCAAAACCAATAAACCTGCCTTCCCATGTGAATGATGATTTGATCGTACAACTGAGGGCTGGGTGAAGTTGTCACCTGTACGCTCATATTCATAACTCGTAAGTATGGTGTGAAGTTACTTTCAGCTTCACCTTCGGGCATAATCAGGGAAGTAGGGCCAAGTTTGCTTAGTATCACTCTAATTGCTCAGTGGATGCTCAGTTTATATACTGCAATTTTTCATAGCAATAAGTCAGTTTTTATTTGTTGTGTTAAAACAAGGCATAGGCAGAAATTTTTTGTGTGAAGTGCAAACGGCATATATATATTTTTTTTAAAGGCATAGGCAATTTTTTTTTAAATTGTTGGTATTTAAACATTGGTATTGGAGATTATTGTGTTTTTTGATACAAATGGCGAAAACTCAAAGTGCCAGGTTTGAAATTGAGAAATTTAATGGCAAGAATAATTTTGAGATCTAGAAGGTAAAAATGCATGATTTGCTTGTCCAACATGGCGTGGCAAAGGCGTTGTTGGGCAAGGCCAAACAGCCTTACAACATCACAGATAGCGAGTGGGCCGAGATGGATGAAAGAGCAATTAGTGCTATTCGACTATGTCTAGCTGATGATGTCCTGTTTAATATTGTGTCGGAGACAACAGCTGCTGGTTTGTGGACAAAACTGGAGAAACTGTACATGACCAAATCCTTAACCAATAGGATTCTCCTGAAGCGACAATTGTACGGTTTGAGAATGAAGGAAGGTACATCGATTGTTGATCATTTAAATGCTTTTAATACTCTCCTTGTGCAATTACAAAGTATAGAAGTAAAAATTCCATCCGAGGATAAAGCTATTACTTTATTGTGCTCGTTGCCCGAATCATGGGATCATTTTGTTACTTCTATAAGTCTTAGCTCATCAGAAACTATTGAGTTTGATGATGTAGTTGCATCCTTATTATCGGAAGAAACAAGGAGGAAGTCGCATTCCGAAACCTCTACATTAGAAGCTATGATGGTTAGAGCTCGTTCGAAAGAAAGACGCCCTAGGAAGCCGAGCAACTCACGTTCAAAGTCGAAAGGGAAGAAGAGTAAGCTAAAGTGTTGGTTTTGTGGCAAATCAGGGCATTTAAAGAAGGACTGCTGGAAGCGACAACAACAAACTTCAAAAGCAGAGTCTTCAACAGAGAAGAAGGAGGCAAATACGACAAATACAGGTTTGACATCTGGTTCAGGTATGAGTGATGAAGTTTTATCAGTTAATGTGTCAAATCATGGTCAACATTGGTTGTTAGATTCCGGTGCATCAAACCACATGTGTATCCATAAAGAATGGTTTAAGGAATATAAATCAATTAATGATGGAGTTGTGTACATGGGTAATGATGTAACATGTAATATTGTTGGGATTGGAAGCATACAACTACAAATGTTTGATGGGACAGCTAGAAGATTAACTGATGTGAGGCATGTACCAGATTTAAGGAAAAAATTGATTTCATTAGGAGCACTTGATTCAAATGGATATAAAACTGTAATTCAAGGTGGAGTAATGAAAATTTGCAAAGGCATTTTTCTAGTTATGAAAGCTAAGAAAGTAGGAAATCTATTTCAGTTAGATGGAGGTACAGGGTCAGATTTTGTGTCTACTGTATCTGAACATGACAGTAACTCCATTCACTTATGGCATCAAAGATTGGGGCATATGAGTGAGAGAGGGTTGAAAATTTTGGCTGATCGCAAGTTACTTCCAAATCTAAAGTCTGGAAAGTTAGATTTCTGTAAGCATTGTCTGTTTGGAAAACAAAGTAAACAAAAGTTTAAAACAGGCAAACATACTAGTAAAGGCATACTTGATTATATCCATTCAGATGTTTGGGGACCAGCCCCTACAACCTCATATGGTGGTTCGTCTTATTTTGTATCATTCATTGATGACTTTTCTAGGAAGGTTTGGGTCTACATGTTGAAAAGAAAGTCTGATGTTTTTTCAGTTTTCAAGCAGTTTAGAGCATTGGTAGAAAACAACACTGGTAGAACAATAAAGTGTTTAAGAACTGACAATGGTGGTGAGTTTACTTCCAAGAAGTTTGACAGCTATTGCAAGGATGCATGGATCGATAGACATAAGACCACGGTTTATACTCCTCAGCAGAATGGAGTTGCTGAACGCATGAACATGAATCTTCTAGAGAGTGCAAGGAGTATGCTGAGTAACATTGGTTTGCAAAAGGAGTTCTGGATGGAAGCGGTGGCAACAACTTGTTATGTGATAAACCGATCTGCATCGACGGCGATAGACTGCAAGATTTCGCAAGAGGTATGGAAAGGACACCCTTATGACTATCCTAAACTCATAGTGTTTGGTTGTGATGCATATGCTCTAGTGCCTAAACATCAGCGAACTAAATTAGATCCAAAGTCTAAAAGATATATCTTTGTTGGGTATGGTGTTGGAACAAAGGGATATAGATTGTGGGATCCTACTACCCGCAAAATCATCATCAACAGAGATGTAAAGTTTAATGAATCCTCTCTTGTACATTTAGATGTAGATAGTAGATTGAAACAGGATGATGTATCTGACTTTCAGCACATTCAGTTTGATAGCATTTCTAACAATAGTCATGATGACCATAGTTCAGATACTAGTCATGAACAGGTTTCAGAATCAGAACATGAACAAGGTTCAGGTTTAGATCATGAACAGGTCTCAGATACTGATCGGCAAGAAGTTCCTACAGGTGGTAGTCAGCGAATCGAGGAAGCGCCAGAAACATCCTTAAGGAGGTCGACAAGAATCAAACAGCCACCGAGAAGGTATGATGATTATGTCACTTCTGTTGCATTTACTGCTAATGACAATGAACCTCTGTGCTATCAGGAAGCAATAGAAGGTTCGAAAAGTGACAAGTGGAAAGCAGCGATGAAGGACGAAATGATGGCCTTGAATAAGAACGGCACATGGGATCTGGTGGAGCTTCCGAAAGGCAGGAAAATTGTGGGGTGTAAATGGGTCTTCAAGCTGAAAGTGTGAATGATACGGAAGACAGGTACAAAGCTCGGCTGGTTGCAAAAGGGTTTTCTCAGAAAGCTGGCATAGACTTTCATGAGATTTTTTCACCAGTGGTTAAAATTGTTTCAATTAAAATTGTGTTAGCATTAGTGGCTTTGTTTGATTTGGAGTTGCAGCAGTTAGATGTTAAGACTGCATTTCTACATGGTGATTTAGATGAGGAAATATATATGGAACAACCGGAAGGGTTTGTTCAGCATCGCAATGAGAAATTTGTTTGTAGGCTCAAAAAGTCATTATATGGCCTGAAGCAGTCGCCTCGGCAGTGGTATAAGAAGTTTGATTCTTTCATGTTGAGTCAGAAATATGTTAGAAGTGAATATGATCATTGTGTTTATTTTAAAGAGTTGAATAATGGCATATTCATTATCTTGGTATTGTATGTTGACGATATGCTTTTAGCAAGCAAAATCATAGAAGAAATCAACAGGTTGAAGGCTCAGATGGCAAGGACATTTGATATGAAAGATATAGGAGCAGCAAGACAGATTTTGGGCATGGAGATTTTCAGAGACAGGAGCAATGGTAAGCTATGGCTATCACAACAAAA